>PVLD010001512.1:0-198622 GCA_004027595.1 Dinomys branickii
TTTGATGTCTCTCGCTGGGCTGAGCTTCTTCCCGATTCAGGAAAAACCGGTTAGAGCGCGCACTTAACTCACCCTGTGATCGTGCAGACAGGAGTGCCATTCAGATGTTTTTCCCTGGATGGAGATTTTCCCCGACTGAGAAATCCCGCCGGCCGGTCGCTGTTGCTCCAGTTCGCGCAGCGCTGGCTGCAGGGTGGGGTTCTGAGCGGGATCCTGGAGCGCTGCCCGGTTTGGTGCAGTTTGTCCCAGTAGCGCGTTCTCTGTCGGGTTCAGGAGCTGAAGCCGTTCTTCCCTCCACACTCGCTCTCTCGGCTGGTCGTCTTCTTCCCAGAAGTCCTTATTTCTGTCTTCATATTGTTATATTTCATTGTTTGGGTGGTAATCCTCTGGGAGGTTCACTCTCTGCTGCCTACCCGGTCGCCATCTTCCCGGAAGTCCCCCACCATGCCTGTCTTGAGACACATTTTATTAAATCTAGTGTCTGAGATACTCACAATTTCTATTTAGTGCTTTTTCTCCTATGTCTTTGCATGCTCCATAATTTCTTATTGAAAAGTAAACGTTCTAGGTCACATATTGTAGCAACTTAGGATTCTACTTCTTCCTGTCTCTCTAAAGGTTTCTGTTGTTGCTTATTGGTTTGTTTTCAGGAGTGATTTCTATGAGTTAAATTGATGAAATGTATTTCCTTTATGATGTATGAGCAGTGATACCTGGTTTTTCTTTTTAACTATTTTGTTTTACATTTGAGTTTCTAGGGCTTCCTGTATAATTTAATGGTGCTTTAGTCAACTTTACTGTTGCTGGGACACAATACCAAATACCTGTAAGTTAAAGGAAGAAAGGTTTAATTTACTTTGTAGTTTTAGGGGATTCAGTCCGTAGTCTTTAGGCTCCAATGCAAGAGTATCATGATGGTTGAACAGAGCTGCTTAATTCATGGTGGCTGGGAAGCAGAGCAGCAGCACCAGAGAAGGGGTGAGGGGCCAGACACAGACCCCAAGGCCTGTGACCCACCCTGGCACAATAAGAAGCGTGCTCCCCCTCCCCCCCCATGGATCCCAAAGCCAGTCAGGTGGACATGATCAAGCTCAGTCATCATAAATGATATGGTTGTGATATGATTGGACAGTGGTTGTACTTGAATACTCTATTTCAAGTCAGTAAGTATTTCCTGTACTCATGGATCTCTGTACTAATATGAAGAATGTACTTCAAGTTCACACAACCCTCATATGTGGCCCAGTTTTTATTTTCTGCTGTGCTCTTTTGTTTGTCCCATGTGCATGTTATCATTCAGCCTAGGAGTCGGCCAGGCATGTGAAGTTAGCTTTGTATATCTGTCTTGGTTACTTTTTTCTCATTGCTGAGACAAAACACCCAGTGCCCAAAGTTAAGGAAGGAAAGGTTTATTTAGCTTACAGCTTGTGGACATTTCAGTCCATACTTGGCTGGCTCAGAGGCAGTGGCACATGGCAGAGAGCAAACATTCATGGCCGCAGAGCACAGCAAAAACAACCAGAGCAAAAGGGAGGAATGGCAGCAAAGCAGCCTCTTTTCTTTCCTTACATTGTAAACAGCCTACCCCCACCCAGGGGGTGTGTAGCACTCACACAGTCTCCATGCCCTCCTCTTCCACAGGCTCAGGATGTATACACAGTAAGCACCTTGGCTTCCTGCTGAGTCACTCAGCCAAACCTTTAGACTCCCCAAGTTGACACAATATATCAACCATAGCAATGTCTCTGGTTCATTGTGCATGCCTTTAGTCTCAGCCAAGAATATGCTGGTCCCCAATTTTGAGTGACCCTGGACTCATAGCATTGTGGAATCTATGTTTGCCGACTTCCAAGACGATTACTTCCATTAACAACCCAAGTAACTCTATTTTGACCATTGCAGAGAAGTTTCTGTTCATGTTGTGGTTCCCTAAATTGGAAGAACTTGTGTACAGATTGAACTGTGGTCAATGGTGACAAGAGCAACCCCAGGCTAGAATGCAACGGAATCCTACTGTGCTTACCTAGAAGTTAACAGTTTTTTAAAAATATAAAACATTTCTTGAATTCTTATATTCACATGTATATTTCTGAACTGTTTGTCACTTTTGTCTAACTCTATAGTTTTCTTTTTGGGAAAAAATATTTATAAATCATACTCAATCCTAGATGAAAGTCCTACTTCTGGTCTTGTTTTATCCATGCAATTTTTCTGTGTTTCAGTTCTTTTAGAATGGCAGGAAATGTGCTCTATTATTTGTTTGTTTTATTTGGGTTAATTTTTGTTCTATATTAGTCTCGAACTTGATTTTTTTCTTTAAATATTGAATGGTCCTGAGCTGTGTATTCATATTAGAAAACAGAATGCCAAAGCTATATGTGAACTGTATTTGGATGTTTTTTCTGTTATACTTTCAATTATATTTGAATTCCAAGTACAATTTTAAATTCCTTTTCCTGTTTTTATGTTTTTATTAGTACATGTTTACAATACATCATGATTACATTCCTTGCGGAGAGTTATTACATTTATATAACATCTCAATGCATTTGAATGACACTGATTTTATTGGTACAGTTTGCTTTGAAGTAAGTGCAGAACCAATAGTATGTAGAAGTCAGCTGCAGGTCAGATTATTTAGAGGGGACACCCCTACCCATACTACCATTTCTAGTTCTCTGGACAGTTTATTTCTTTAAGCACAATACTTCTACTTATTTTTTTTGTTCTATACAGTCAGCTATTTGACCACAGTCAAGGAAAACAAACAAACAAACAGGTATTTGCTTATACAAAAAGATAGGGAAGGGAGATGGTAGTTTCTTAGACAAACTTCAACCAATTGTTTTTCAGTTTTTACACGTGACAAACAAATCAGATCATTCCTTTAATTATAGCCCTTTTTGCATATATTTTATGGAGCTTTGTTCTGTTTCTTCTATGAATTCTTTTTCATTTACCTTATCTTGTACAATTTATAATGATGACTCTCTTTATTTTTGTGAGTTTCTATTCCCACATAATCCTTTTTGAAAACCTTTTTAGGAGTTATCTAGAGAGACTGAAGAAAATTACATGCTGCTTGACTTTCCTAACCACAATGGTTTTCACTATGCTTTGGCCCCACCAAAACTCATGTAAAGGTTTTACCTCAGTGTGGCACTGTTCCGTTGTAGAGCCTGAGTGGTGGGGCCCTCAAGTTAATTAATGCCTCTTGTCCTTCCTTCACGGGGGTCTTCACCAGATGCTGAGCAGATTGTAGCACTGTGCTTACGGTTCTTTCTCCAGAACTTTGGACCAAAGTAAACATTTTTTCTTTATAAATTACCCACTTGAGTATTCTTGTATAGCAACATGAAAGCAGAAAAGGATAAGAACCAAAAAATTTGTGCCCATACTCTTAAATGGTTGCTGTGTAATATGCACATGCTATCTTAAATTCTGTTTTTTATTGTCTCCTCTCTCCCCCTTATTTACTGGAGGTCAGTACTGGGGATCCAACTCGGGGCCTCAATTTGACCAGTACAATCTCAGTGAAATTCTTAACTGTCATTATTTTGGTGGAGCAACAAAAATGCTTGACAAAACATTCTAAACTTATATGGCAAGACAGGAGGTCAATAGCTAAGAATAGCAGTCGTGTATACAGAGAGAAACCCATAGATTGGCGGAGACTTGTTAGTGAAAGTGTAGTCCATGGACCATAGCATTGGTGGCGTTGCCCAGGAGCTCCTTAGAATATGGACTCTCAGGCCCAACCCTAGATACACTTACCAGGAATCTCCTTTTAACAAGATGCTCAATCATCTTGAATATCTTCAACAGATACAAAGATATTTAAAAAAAAATTATTCAAGAATGCATCAAATAATACCAAGATTATGACATAAATAGCAAATGACAGAATCTGGGAATGTGTTGTAAATAAGATCACTCAGAAGAGTGGGGGTGTCTTGGTTACTTTTCTGGTTGCCCAGACAAAATACCCAACACCCAAAATGAAGGAAGGAAAGGTTTATTTAGCTTACAGTTTGTGGAGGTTTCAGTCCATACTTGGCTGGCTCAGAGGCAGAGCAGCACAGGGCAGAGAGCAAACCTTCATGGCAGCAGAGCACAGCAAAAACAACCAGCAAAAGGGAGGAATGGCTGCAAGCAGCCTCTTCTCTTCCCTTCCATTGTAAACAGCCTACCTCCACCCAGGGGGTGTAGCTCTCACACAGTCTGCATGCCTTCCTCTTCCACTGCCTCAGGATATCTACAAAGCAAGCACCTTGGCTTCCTGCTGAGTCACTCAGCCAAACCTCTAGACTCCCCAAGTTGACACAATGTATCAACAATAACTGGGGGAAAGATGGCTTTCATAAAGTCTAGGGCAAGAGTAACTAAAGAGGGAATAAGTTTTACCTGGATTGCATGGTGCTGCTTATTTCATACAGTACAACTATGCCTTACTTTCTTGGAACTACATTTTTCCCAAAGTGATTAGTTTTTAGTGAAATTAAAGGAACGTTTTGGGGACGTGTTTTCTTCAGTGCCACCTTCAGGCACGTGCCTGCAATCTGTGGGCCAGCTTCCTCCGGCACCCTGTCTTCAGGTCTTCAGAGCGATGCTTATGTTTTTTCACCATCTCTTCTTCATGGTCAAGACATCTATCGGGATATAATAATAAAATTCTCACCAGCAGCGTAGGCAGCTAATGCTCTGAATGTGTCCCTCTCTCCCCATGGCAGTGAGAATGCTTTGTCCAATTATTTTATAGATTTTGGGGGGAAAAAAAAAAGAACTGTTCACTGACAGCTTGGAAGGCAATAATTTTCTACCTGCTTAAGACTAAAAGACCAGTTCATTCTTAGAGTATTCTGAAATAATATTTAAGAAGGAAATGTTTTTCTTCATATTTTAAATAATTTGTAATCTGCCTGTTCAGTTTCCCTCAAGGATTCTGTAATTCTGTTCCTTTGGCGGCTAAGAGAATGCAGTTAGCACTTTCATTGAGGGGCTCAGAGTGCCAGCCAGCTGTCAGCCTTGTGATACACCTGATCTCCGATGTCAGGGGAAGCACAATTCAATTTTAAACCAAGTTTTCAGCATGACAGTGCAGCAAGGTAGCCAGCATACCCCTTTATGTCCCTTTCTTTGAAATTCCCCATTGTGTGCAAACAATATACTTTTATTTTTAAATCTTTTTTGCAAGATGAAACCTCTTCTAACGGAATTTACTTGTTTAGTTTAAAAAAAAATGAATTGAGAGAAATAATCTGTATTTCTGTTACTCTTCCTCATTTGTGGAAAATAAAGTCCCACGGCTTCTTTAACTTGTGACTTGTCTAAACATGTTGAAAGCGTTGACTATAAGGCATAACACTCATCTCTGGAAGGGAACTCTGACAAGTTCAGTCAAAAGGGAAAAGGGGAATAATTTATAAAAGGCATTGCAGATAATGATGCCAGCCAGTTATTTTAAAATGCATCTATCTCACCTTTTAATGAATTAGATTTGTCAACAGCAGATGTTTTATGCACTACTTCTAATGAAAGTGGCACCCTAGAAATGCAGTGCTTTGAGGTTGACTTCTTCAAAGCTTTACACTATCTTCAATTCAAAGATATTTTTTAAATAATAGATATTAAAAAAGTATATTTAAATAATGTTGAGGTTGTGACACAAACACCAAATGACAAAATGCAGGAGTTTCAAAGCAGAGGCTGACATACCATCGCTATTTCACATAGGAGCTGTTTTTTAAATTAGGAAGGTAACGGGCTGATTTTGGGACTTTGTGTCAGGTTAACTTTCAGTTCTCTTGCTGTTGTGGTTGGTGTCACAACCTTAATGTCAATTTTTCAAATAGGTTTCTACATTTCCTTTGGTTCGGGGTCATTAAAAACTGTATATGATGAATCTAAAAGGCATAAATAGGTCACACCAGAGTGGAGTCCCTTGCGTCCCTGGAGTTGAGAGACAGCTCTACCTGCCTTTTATGTAGAAAAAGTTAGCTCAGGCATTTTCAGGAAATTTTTGTTTTTCAGGTATTTGATTTAGAAAAACGTGAACCCAAATAACAAGACACCATACTGGTATAATTCTGTTCACATTCTGTTCTTCTTGGACCTTCCTCCTGATGGTGTGATCTTGTTGGTTATTACCTTAAAAATCTTAAGACAGTTCCCACAAATGTGTTTCTTTTCACTAACACACGTTTTGTTTCATTTTTAAGGTATCCTTATTTGATATAGTTGAGTACAGGTAAATTCTGCCTCATAAACTTTAAAATGTAGTCCTTCTGATACAGGAAAATAAAACTCCCAACCTAAACGATATCTGAGACGAGTTTGTGTTCTCTAAAATCGAAGAATGAATTTTAGGAACAACGGAGGTTAAGAGCAGAATATATTTATTGAGAGAAAGAAAGCTTCTGTGCAAGAGAGGGACAGAAGGGGGGCCCGAGTGGGTTACTCCCCCCACTCTGTCTTTTCTAGGGACTTTTATAGGGAAAAACCATGAGGTGAGGCGGGTCCAAGGTAGGGGAAATGGACAAAACTATGGTCAGCCAATAAGACTACAGGTATAACTGTCCAGGTAAGACTGAGTGAACTGGGATCAAATGGGAAGGCGAGTCACGTAGCAAACGTGCATGAATACAGACCAGGGGCTTTTCCTGTGGGGGGTCAGGCTAGGGACTCTTCCTGGCTTTTTAGAAAGTGGTTGTTACTTATTTAGAATATCAATCCCTGACATTTACACCTAGGGAGGTAAGTGGGTGCATTTGTTTAGCCCCTTTTGTCTTAAGGTCTGACACACAGGTATCTTGTCTTTTATGTTGGCTCCTTGGAGGGCCCGGCCCTGTCTGACTGCCTATAATATTTCTATCTAACTCAGCTGCCTATAACACTTCTAATAAAGCACTTTTATGTAAGTCTTTTCCTTGTAAAATCTTATTTAAAAGTAATCCTTGTCTTAGGAAATAAAATCTCATGAGCGTAAATTTAAGAGAAATTCTAGTACCGCAGCAATTTTTCAGGAAGCTAGCAGAAGCATTCCTTATCCCAATTTGCAGAGAAAGAGAAAAAGGGGAGAAAGATGAGGGAATCGTGTATTCACCCATAATCCTCCCTTTTTCTTAATTATTTTGTCTTTTGAGACAGAGTTGCTCTCCATACCCAGGCTGACCCCAAACTCTAGATCCTCCTGCTTCAGCTTCCTAAGTGCTGGGAATACAGCCGTGCACTATGATGTTTGGCTTTTCCTTGATTCTTACCTATAACCATCTTAATAGAGGAGTCTATATTAACTATATTGAATCTAGGTTTTATTTTAAGAAATAAATATATTAGAACCTTTTCCACAATTTTAAACACTAATATTAGAAGAATCAAAGATGAAAAGATAGGCAAATTATTTATTGATCTTTATTTGCTGACTCCTTAAGATACCCACCAACTAAAACACTTCCACTTTTCATCTCCTCTTTGATTAACTGCTGGTTCTACCCTTTCTGATTTTTATCAGTGCTGAGGGAACATTAATCTTTATTTTCTAAAGTATTACATTCCTTCTGTTTATTTTTTTTAATCACAGTTGAATTTGATAAATTTCTTAGTTTTCATTTAAAAGATACTATGAAATTTTATCTTCATTTTTGGTTCCAACTTTATCTTTTCTGCCCATTAGTTCCTCTCATTCCTCCCACATAATATCATTCCTAAGTCAGCACAATTCTAGTAGAGAAATTCTCTCTAAACCCCAGACTTTTAACAGCAAGAGGCAATCATGCTGTGCTCTGTAGCGGCTTGAAAATGTGAACAGTTAGCTCTGAAGGATTTGCTTATATCCTTCAAACTCACTTAAAGTCTAGCGGTGTTCTTCCTTGAACACATTTTTAAAATCATTGTTATTGTTCATACTAGCCCTACTTCTGATACGTATTTCATAAAAAATGAAAAATTTTAAGTGAAAATGGCTATTTCTAAATTTAGAGGAAGCTATTCAAGTAAATGAATTGGAGCTCAGTGCATACCTGCAATATAAAAAAAAGTCTTCTGGCATTAAAACGAAAAATATCTTAAACTAAGCCAGCTTCATGCAAATTCATTTAGAGCCATTTCAGATTTATGTATTTAATAAAGTTGGGTAGTGGATCTATTTTATGTATTTAATGTCCCTCAGTGTACAGTGATGTTCTAGTGACTGCTTGGAAAAGAGTGATGACATTTTATTTAGCATTTCTGCCGTATCAGTCAGTTCTACAAAAGGCTTTCTAATGGGGTACAATTCATGTTTTTAATATTTTTCAATGATGTGAAGAGATAACATTTATGGAGTTCTTTCTGTATACCAGGAACTGTTCTAAACACTATGTATGGATTATTTCATGCAATCTTAGTAACAATTCTTTAGTGATCTTTCTGTTTTATACATATAGTAGATGTGTGTGAAGATATTATACAAGAAGTAAGTAATGTAATTCCGGTACAAATAGTGTGACTCTTCCCCCCACTTAAAATGTGACGCCTAGACCAGCAGTATCAGCACTGGAGAACTTGTTAGAAATGCAGAATCTCAGACCTACCACATTTCTGCATTTTTTAAATTTTAAAAATTAAACAACTGACAACACAATGAAGATAAAAATCAAAGCAACACAAAAACAACAAAAAAGCTGCATGACCTCAAGACAAAATGATAGAAATTTACAGTGGTTGCTAAATTACACACTGCTATCTGCAACAAAGTTGCTCAGTCCTGCATTTTTAACAAACAATGACTAGTGTTAAAATTTGAGAAGCACATCCTGCCCTGATATTTAGAATTAAGTACATTTTCAGATAATTCTCTATTTTTACGTATAGTAATGAATTCAACTTTCATGACTAATTTGGGGATTCCTGTTTTATTTCAAGTGCAGTATCCTGAGATCCACTAGCTAAGCAGGGATGAGGAAGACCCAAGTTATCTTGAAAGCAGTTGTAGGAAGAGCAGAATGAAATAGTCTAGAACATAACCAGCAAGCCTTTCTCCTACAGAGACACAGTGTAACCCATTTTGAGTCTGGACTGTGCAGACAGCAGCCTGCATTTCAGACTTTCAGACTCACCCACATCTAGCTGCAGGAATCTCAGGAAAGTTACATTAACTCTCTATACCTCTGCTTCCTTATCTGGAAATTGAAGTCTAATGTGATACTTTACCGGATTGTAAGGCTTGATGAGTTAATGACTATGAACGGTTTGCTTACCTCTTATGACAGAAGTGAACAGATGTTAACTGCTGTTATTCTTAGCCATGGTTCCTATCTTCCAAGGAGTCACATCTCAAACTTCTTGGTTATCTCTTTGTAATAAGTTAACAAATACTTTTGTTAGCAGTGCTTTCTGTATAAAGAATACTTGATGGTTGAGTCCAAATCACAAACTGTATTTCCTGGTAACCTCTCCCCATGGCACTTTCTCCCTGTCCTGATCAATGCCTTTTGATTAGGGTGCTTAACTAGCTAAGTCTCTTGCACTTAAATCAAAGTAAAAATGTAATGTGTTAACAACACACTGTAACTTTAAATATATGTTCCTCTAAATTGAGTAAGGGTAATGAAGTGTGAGTCCATTTGGCCAACCTCTTGTATGAGTCATAGGGAAAAAGAGATGGATAAAGAATGTTTATTTAAAGGCTGAATGCTCCAAAATTGCTTTGTTTCCTTCTGGATAAGCATAATTCTGAAATCAGCATGGCATTCCTTAGGGGAATGATAATTTGGTGTACAAGTACTCACCCAGGGATTTTTCAGAAATATATTTAATATGTGAAGTGAGATTGTATGTTTTTGGAAAATAAGGAGCTGAGATAAAAATGCTAGACAAGATGTTGGCAGTTTGGGTATCCTTTCCCAGGGAGTTGAATTTACTAGTTCTAGGATGGCCCCAGTATATCAAGCTAAAATAACCCATCTTTAATTAGTTTGTGATTTAACTTTGAGAAACATTGAAGTAGAGAAAAGTCAAGTCTTGAAAAAAAGACTTTGTTGACCTTCTGGGGTCTTTTTACACTTTCACTGATTTGTTAGTTTTGCAGTTCTCCCGATTACACCCAGAGCCTCCACACTGAGCTCCAGCTCCGGCCCCTTTTATTTTTCATTTTGAGCCAGAATCTTGCCCAGGCAGGACTCAAAAGTTGTAGTACTCCTGCCTCAGCTTCTGAAAGAGCTGGGATTACATGTGTGCACCACCACACCCAGCAACCTTGCCCTCTTTGATACTGTTTGTTGTTTTTCAAACCCCTGACCCTACTTTATCTTCTGTGCCTTTTTCCTATCCTCTGTTACTGACCCAAGCTAGTCCTTGATTTTATGCTTTTCTGTTTTTCTACCCTTTCTCAAAGAACTTCTCTTCTGGGTTTGTCATTCATATCTTTACAGATAGTTCTACAAATGACCACAAAGTTATCTTTTTAATATAAAAATCTCTTAAAACAATAATAGGTTTAAAGACAATTAAATTTAAAAGTGAGTGAATAGAAAATAATATCATGACAGGTTTTAAAGATAATGCTCTGTGAAGCTTTTAATACGTATCAATACACTAGATTGCTCGGCATTTTTTAAACCTATGGGTCATAGTCCACAAAGTCTGCATCTTAGTCTCCTGAACTGTCATCTCATATTTCTTTTCTCTTCTATTCTGAATATTTAATTTGCATGACCCACTCAAAATCATCATTCAGTATTCTAAATTTTCCCTACTTAAAACATTTTTCATCAAAAATTTTAGAACTTCCATTCTGTTTTGTAGGTCAGAAGTGCCTTTGCAATGGTCTAGCCCTTCTCTCGGTACCTCATCTCTACCTTATCCTATCCTTGGGCCCCACATGGGAGAAAACTCTATACATACAACCTTAGTAATTACACACTCCTCTCCCCATCTACCTGAAGGCCAGGGTGCGTGCTTTCGGTGGCTGCCTGGAGCACCCTCACAGCTTTGACACCACCCTGCTCCGGATGATGAGCTTTTCTTCCGTCCACTCACTTCTGTTATTATTTGTCTTTACGCTACTAATTTGTATGGCTTGAGAAGAACCACATTCTAGCTTTAACCTTTGCTAGTTCCTTCCTTCCTTCCTTCCTTCCTTCCTTCCTTCCTTCCTTCCTTCCTTCCTTCCTTCCTTTCCTTCCTTCCTTCCTTCCTTCCTTCCTTCCTTCCTTCCTTCCTTCCTTTCCTTCCTTCCTTCCTTCCTTCCTTCCTTCCTTCCTTTCCTTCCTTCCTTCCTTCCTTCCTTCCTTCCTTCCTTCCTTCCTTTCTTCTTTTGTCTTTTTTTAGGCAGGGTCTCCTTATGCAGTTCAGGCTGGCCTTGAGCTCACTTAGTAGTAGCCTAAGCTGGTCTCGAGCTCAAAACAATCCTCCTGCCTCAGCCTCCCAAGTGCTGAGATTATAGGTGTGTGCCACTACGCCTGACTACCTTTGCTAGTTTCTAATGACATATAATTTATGAGCTTTCTACCTCTTAAGATGACTTAATAATTTCAAGTTGTCCCATTTCGTTTAATAAGAAATAGGTTTCCCTGGTGAATTGGGTCTCAAGCCCAAGCTTGTTCATGCCCAGAACATGTCACAGCTGCTTGGTTTTCTTGCAGTTGTAACTGTCTGCCTCGTTTGGCTGTACACTGTCTCTTCATTACCTGGAAAGTCATTTCATCTGCTGTCGGTTCTTTTGGTCATGGCCACATCCGTTTCCTGTCCATAATGACTTTCATGGAGACTAATTCACTGTCCTCCTAATTGGTTTTCCTACCTTTGTCTCTCACCTCACATCATTCATCTTAACACCCTGTTTTATACATTAGTCCTTTACTGTGACTTTCTGATAAATATATGATACAGATATTTGTAATATATGATATATTTGATGTGATATGTGATACATGATTTTGTATATATATAATATGATGATGTGAATATAATGTGATGTATAATTATACCAATATATATGATAATGTCCAAAGGGCTTAAAATTTCTGCCCATGACATACTTCTTTAATTTTATGTTTCAGTATTTTTCATCTGTGAATTTTTAGCTACTGCTTTCCAAAACAGTTTATATTTGTGAACCAATGTTTTTATTACTTTTAATCAACAGACTCCTATTTGATGGTGGCTGTGCATCGGGATCAAGTAACTGTAAATTGGGGCTTTGGAGTGTGACCCCAATACAAGGAAAGAGGGGATCTTCTTTATTATTAGTAAGTTAATACAAGTTTAAGTGTGATACAGCAAGGAAATAATAGAATAGCTTGTTTATTTCTCAAATGACTGTTTCATGGCTTTGTAGTATTACACTTCATTGTGTCAACTTGATTGGCTTGGGACCCACCAAGGGAATTAGTAAAGCATAGTTCTGGGTTTTTCTCCGTGATTCTTAGATGTGTGACTTTGCCTGTTATATCTTAGCCCTGGCCCGTTCCTCACCAATGTTGCTCTTCTGCTCTGCTTCCAGGCCACCATGAACTAAGCATCTTTACTCTACCTGTCTTATGATGTTTCTGCTTTGGATCCAGCTAGCAATTGAATTCACTGCAGCTGAGTCAAATTAAAGCTATTCTCGTTTAATTTGTAGGTATTGTCAGGCATTATGTCTCTGGAGCAGAACAGCTGACTAACAGGAAATTGGAACTAGAGAAGTGACATACTTGTTGTGACTGTGCTGGGCCATATATGTGGTTGAGAAGTCTTTGGAACTGGTTTATGTGAGAAATTCAGAAAAGTTCAGAGAAGTAGACTAGAGAAGCCCTAGAAGCTGGTAAGCAGTGTCTGATGGGTGATTGTGGTCAGAGTTGAGAAGACCAGAGTGCTGGTAGGAATGTGAACAGCAGAGGTGCAGCTCACACAGGGTTTCAGTAGGGAACAAAGGCTCTTATTAGAAACTGGAGTAGGGCTGTGCATGTTTTGTTCTGGCAAAGAATTTGCCTATATTTTATCCCTGTCCTAAGACTTCCTGTGAGGCTGAATTTATTTTTTTTTTAATTTTAAAGATTAAAAAAACTAACAAAACAACAATGAAGACCAAATCAAAACAACACAAAAGTGGTACACGACCTCAAAACAAAATGATAGGAATGAACAATGGTTGCTACATTACCTACTGTTGTCTTCAATGAAGTTGCCCAGTCCCCAAGACATAAGAATGTAAGATTGATCAAACAATCAAAGGCAGTAACAAGTAATAAAAAAAAATAAAAATAGCATTGGAAATGGTGCAGAGCTTCACCATACAAGATGGTAAGAGTTCAACAATGGTTTTTATACTGCATATTGTTGTTTTCAGATCAGTCATTCTGATTACCAAATTCAAGCATGCAAAATTGGTCAAGAAAAAGAAAATTTTCAGCAATGGCTGTTCCTTTCAATAAACCACAGACATCAGCAATACACGTATTCCAGCTATCCTTATATATACATATAAATTTTGTTTTTCATTTAAAAAAAACAAAATAACAAAAACATACATAAAGCAGCATAGAGAGCAATAAAAATGATACAGAATTTCAAAACACGGTGATATTAACAGTGGTTATTATATTACATAATGTCATCTTCAAAATGGTTGCACATATAACCAGATAGGCATGCAAGATTGATCAAACAGTTACACATTAACAGTTCCTTTCAATAAACCAACAGACGTTAGTAGTCCAATTGTCCTAGCTACCCTGTGTATACATATAAATACTTTTTTCTCTTCTTTCTTTTTCCTCTCCCCTCCTTTGTCCCAGTTGCTCCTTCCTATTTGAGTAGTTTCTTTTCCCTTTCACAATATATATTGTACCTTTCAGCTTTTACTTACCCTTTCAGATTCTTATAGTAGGAAAGAAATACAATGTTTACACATGTGAATCTGATTTATTTCAGTTATGAGTATTGCCACTAGTTGTATCTATTTACTTCTAAAAGCATCTAGTTTATCTTGCTTTATAATTGAGTAATACTCCATTGTATAAAAATACCACATCTTTTTTATACATTCCTCAGTTGATGGAATTTGGATTGTTTCCAAGATTTAGCTATTACAAATTGCCTTGCTATAAGAACATGGGAACTCAAAAGGAAATCCATAGACTGAAAGTCAAAGGATGGAAAACAATACTTCATGTGACAGGAACCCAGAAAAAAGGAAGAGTAGCTATTCTGTTTGCAGACAAGGTGAAATTCAAACCAATATAAAAGATATAAAGAAGATCACTATATTCTTATTAAGGGAAAACTGCAAGAGGAAGACATAGTAATCATAAATATATATGCACCAAATATGGGAGCACCCAATTATATAAGGCAAATTTTAATAGACATGAAAAATCAAATAAGTAATAACAATTATAACAGGATTTTAACACCCCTTTATCATAGATAGACCAACTAGACAAAAAATCAGCAAAGAAATAACAGAACTAAACCAAACATGTAAACAAATGAACTTACTCGACCTTTACAGAGTATTCCACCCAACAACATTAGATACACATTCTTCTCAGGTGCACATGGGACAGTCTCTAAAATAGACCACATACTAGCACATAGAACATGCTTAAGTAAATGCAAAGGAATTGAAGTTATCCCATGCATATTATCGGACCATAGTGCAATGAAACCCGAAATAAATGATAAAAGAAATCACAAAAGCTCCATAAACACATGGAAATTAAATAACACCCTCCTGAACAACCATGGGGTCACAGAAGAAATTAAAGTAGAAATTAAACACTATATGCAATCAAATGAAAATGCATATACAAACTGCCAGAACCTGTGGGATGCAATGAAAACAGTCCTCAGAGGAAAATTTGTAGCACTGGATTCCCACATCAGGAAAACAGAACAAACGCAAATAAACAACCTTATGTTACACCTCAAACTTCTAGAAAAATAGGAGCAAGTTAATTCCAAAGCCTGAAGAAGGGAGGAAATTGTAAAGATTAGAGCAGAAATGAACACAATTGAAACTAAGAAAACAATACAAAAAACTGAATGAATCAATTTGGTTCTTTGAAAAAAATAAATAAACTTGATAAACCCCTAGCCAATATTTTCAAAAAAAGGAAAGAAAATACTCAAATCCATGTAATAAGGAATGAAAGGGGTGATACCATTATAGATCCTGTAAAATTCAGAAGATCATCAATACCCATTTTGAAAATCTTTACTGTCATTGGATGGAAAACACAAGAAATGGACAGATTCCTAGATACATATGAACTACTAAAGCTGAAGCAAGATGATATAAAAATCCTGAATAACCCAATACCAGTCAGTGAAACTGAAAATGTAATACACTTAAAAAAAAACTTATCAAACAAGTAAAGCCTACATCCTGATGGATTCACAGCTGAATTCTACAAGAAATTTACAAAAGATTTCATACCAATTCTTCTCAAACTCTTTTAAAGAAATACTAAGCCAAGCAATTTTCCCAGACTCATTCTTGGAAGCAAGTATTATCCTGATACCAAAACCAGAAAAAGAACTAACCAGAAAAGGAGAACTATAGGCCAATCTCCCTCATGAACATAGATGCAAAAATTCACAGATGCAAAAATTCTCAATAACATACTAGCTAATAGAGTGCATCCAATTATCAAGAAGATAATACACCATGACCAAGTGGGATTCATCCCAGGAATGCGGGACTGCTTCAATATATGGAAATCAATCAATATAATATACCATGTCAACAGAGCTAAAGACAAAAATCACATGATTATCTCAGTAGATCAGAAAAAGCTTTTGATAAAGTCCAACACTTACTCATGATAAAAACCCTACAGAAAATTGGCATAGATGGACCTCAACCTGATAAAAGCTATCTTTGACAAACCAACAGCCAACATCATAATAAATAGGCTAAATTTAAAGGGACAAGATGTGAAGAAAATATCATGTCAGCCCAATATTCTGGCCAAGTCATGGGAACTACTGGCCACTTCTAGCCAAATTTATAGTTAAGTTTAGCTTCTGACTCGGGAGTTCTAGGCCGTTTGTTACTCATACCATTCAGTTGATCATATATTAGATAATGATTTACAGTATTTCTTGTATGTTTTAAAATTTATACTTTCAGATATCAAGATAAGATTGCTCATTATATTAAGCTCAAACAAAATTAGATTTATTATAAGTAGTAAAAATTCTATTTTTCATGTATAATTTTAGTTCTATCTCCCACAGATGAATACTGCTACTAAGTTTTTTTTGAAACAGTATACAATATCATGTTATATATAATTCTAAAACTCTCTTTTGGCAGTGTTTGTGATCAGACTGAGGCCCTCATGCCTATAGGCAAGCACTTTACTACAGAGCTATATACCCATCCTTAAAACTTATTTTTAAAATTAAATAATATAGTATTCTGGAAATCTTTCAGTGTCATGCCTTAGCGTCTTCTATTTCTTCTTGCTGGGACAAAATACTGAGCCCCAGCAAGTTTAAGAAGGAAAGAGTTATTTTAGCTAACAGTTCACAGAAGTTTCATTCTGTAATAAACTAGTTCCAAGACAGGGCTGCCTGGAAGGGTATAGCAGAGCAGAAACAATTCATGGTGTGGTAGGTGGAAGGCAGTGAGAGCAAGTCTTTCTTATTCCGTTCAGGCTATAAGCCCATTGGTTGCTGCCCTCATACCCAGGAAGACCCTTTCTGTCATCTATGTGCAGAGCTTATGCTAAAATAATCAGCAAAGTAATGTGGTTGTCACGCACCCTTAATCTATGTTCATACATCCTAGATCCAATCACCTCTGAAAAGCCCCTCCTGTGAGTATATGATGTCTGGGGGACATCTACACACAAGCTATAACATATAGTGAGCTAGGTTCTTATTATTATTATCATTTTGCAATTTAGGAGATTTCTATGATTCTTTTTAATTTTAAAAATTAAAAAGCGAACAAAACAACAATGAAGACAAAATCAAAACAACACAAAAACAACAAAAATGATACATGACCTCAAAACAAAGTGATAGAAATTTACAAAAGTTGCCACATTGCCTACTGTTATCTTCAACCAAGTTGCTTGGTCCACCAGACAGAAAAATGTAAGATTGATCAATCAATCAAAGACCATAGGGCTGGGGATATAGCTCAGTGGAATAAGTGCTTGCCTGGCAAGCACAAAGTCCTGAGTTCAATCCCTAGTACCGCAAAAAAAAAAAAAAAAAAAAAGACCATAACAAGTAAAAGAAAAAAAAAAACAGCATTGGAAATGATGCAGAGCTTCACCATACAAAAAGGTAAGATTTCAACAATGGTTCTTAAACTGCGTATTGTTGTTTTCTGATCAGTCATTCTTATTACCAAATTCAAGTATGCAAAATTGGTCAAGAAAAAAGAAAATTTTCAGCATTTGCTGTTCCTTTCTTTTTTTTTTTTTAATTTTAAAGACAGAAGAATGGAGACATACGAACCAGAATAAGCCGTAAACAATATCGAAAATACAAAATTATACAGAACATAGCAGGGAATTAGCACTGGATGCTGTACTACATAATGTCACCTTCACTTGTTACTCAGTTACACAGATGATGGCCCATTTGATCATTCAATTTTCTCCTCCTCATCTCCGTTGCCCTACCACTCAATCAGTCATCTTCCCTGTGATAATAACTGTATTCCTGGGTTTATCTATACCCCTGGACTCTCGCCTTGGGAAGAGATATAGCTACCTCAGACTATACTATAGCATACATGGGTGTATACAAACTGGCATGGTTGGAGGTGGAAAAGCACCTATGCTTACAGCGGACCGCCCGGCTCCGCCCCGTCAGCGTGCTATGGGTGGGGGCGGGTCCAGTCCGTGGGGCACCCTCAGTGGGGCCCACAGCGGAGCAGCCGCGGGCCTCACAACGGAGCAGCCGTGGGGCACTCTGCAGAGCAGCCGCGGGGCCCTCCATGGAGCAGGACCCACAGCGGAGCAGCCGCGGGGCGCTCAGTGGAGCAGCTGTGGGGCCCTCAGCGGAGCAGCCGCGGGGCCCCCAGTGGAGCAGCTGCGGGGAATGCGCCCCCGCCAGGGTGCCCTTGGTGACCCATTCAGCTCTGTTCCGTTGCCTCGATGCCAGAGACCCTTTCTTCTCCTCCTCCCTCCTCCTGATGTCCAGTATTACTGTTCCCCACCCCTTGAAGCTGGGCACTGGATGAACTTACGATGCTTGGTATAAGGGCTTGAAATCTCCCTGGCCTGTTCTCACTATGTTAGTTCAGGGTATGAACTGAGTTTAAAGATTAGTTCTAGAATAGAGTTGGAAGATTTTCTCAGGTCTGCTGTATAGAGTATGTTGTTTTTCAGACACCCGGTCTGCTGCTTTTCATCTAATTTGTTGCTATGGGTTCATGCAAGGTCCACATGTGCAAGCTGTAAGGAGACCCTCTTGGTGCTCACATTAATAGTTTGGGGTGAGTCCTGAAGACCATGGATTCATCCCATTGTTGCCAGGAACAGGCAGTGCTTGCTCAAGCTGCCGAGACTCAAGGTGCTCCCAGAGAGAGTTCAGGGTGGGAGCTGAGTTCCGGGCAACCCAGCTCGTGCTTCCTGCCTGATGTTGGAGTGAGAAGGGCGTGGAGCCATGCGATCCACCTCCATCTGCATCTCCCACCTGTTGCAGTGCTGGAGCCCCCATCCGCTTTTCGGCCGGATCCCTGGGAGCCGCCGCGGCTCACCACTGACGTTCCCTGCTGCTCTCCGCCAGTTGGCTGTTCCTTTCAATAAACCACAGACATCAGCAATGTACCTATTCCAGCTATTCTTGTGTATACATATAAATTTTGTTTTTCATTTAAAAAAACCAAAATAACAAAAACATACGTAATCAAAACAGCATAGAGAGCAATAAAAATGATACAGAATTTCAAAATGTGATGATAGGATATTAACAATGGTTGTTATATAATGTCATCTTCAAAATGATTGCACATATAACCAGATATAGGCATGCAAGATTGATGAAACAGTTACACATTAACAGTTCCTTTCAATAAACAACAGACATTAGTAGTACAATTATCCTAGCTATCCTGTGTGTATGTATGTGTGTGTATATATATAAATTTTTTCCCCTGTTTATTTTTCCTCTCCCCTCCTTCATCCCAGTTGCTCCCTCCTATTTGAGCAGTTTCTTTTCCCTTTCACAATATCTATTGTACCTTTCAGATTTTCTTTACCCTGTCAGGTTCTTATAGTAGGGAGGAAATACAATGTTTACACATGTAAATCTGATGTTTCACTAATGAGTGTGGTCTCTCATTGCAACTCGGTCATTATTTTTTTTTTCGGTCATTATTTTAATGGCTTCTAGATTTCTCATTTTTAAATGAATTATTATTTAATAGTTGCATATGAGTAAGCCAGACTAGCCTTAGATAGATGTATACTTTGTAATTCTAAATGCTAATATGGTCTCACATGTGAGAAACCAGTATCATGGTACCTTTGCTCACAGAGATAATTCTTTCCATGATTCTTGTCCTGGAAAGAATTCAGTTTGTGAACTGAGGCACCACCGTACAGGGAGAAGAGCTCTCACTGTATAGGTAATTTGGTAATAGCCCCATTCTTCTTTTTGCATGCAGTCTAGAGGCACAGTAAGGTTACACGTTTTCCAAGGACAGCATGTAGGGTGCTCGCCACTGAAGTGAGTGCCTTGGATGTGAGAAGTTAGGTGCAGCTAACTTCTTCATTTTCCCAGTGATGATAGTTGCAGATATATTAGCTGCTACCATCCCTGCCGGCACTTGACATGGCAGCTAGCTGAGCTGGGCCCAAGCCCTGGCCAGTGGATCACATAACATTCTCTAACTTTGCTTAATCTTGCTGTCCTTTGAATATAGCACCAACTTTATTATCGCTACATGGGTTTTATAATGTATTATATGATACAAAACCACAGCTACTTACTTACCTTACTGCGTAGTGTGTTTTACTGTGTAATAACCCTTTGGGCAGTAATGATAACAGAACAGAAAGGCAGCACACATTTAATAGTACTGAATTTCTTTTTTTTTACATAAATAAGTTTATTGGTACATTTTAGATATACACAATGATCATCTTCATCATAGGGAATTGGTACCTGTACATGATATATGATTTATTGAAAATAATATGTAAATCACATACCCTGTAATGGTATAACTGACTTCATGAACACAAGACTGAAGAAGAGGTTAGGGGGAAGACTGCCATTAGGCAGCTGTGAGGTTCTGTCAACTTTGGAGGAGTTTGGACCTAGCTTAGCAAAAACATGACCTGAGAATGGTGGTACGTGCCTGCATTCCCAGGCCTCAGGAGGCTGAGGCAGGAGGATCATTGCAAGTTTGAGACCAGCCTGGGTTACAAAGTAAGCTCAAGGCCACCCTGAACTGCATAGCAAGATCCTGTCTCAGAAGGACAAAAGAAAAAAGAAGGAAAGAAAAGAAAATGTTCCTAGAAATATTGTATAGCTGGCAACTTTTAGATATGTCTATTAAATTGAACTTCAAAGAGATAATCCTTAATATAGTCATAGAAACCATAGTAACTTCATGCTTATGTGTGTGTGTGTGTGTGTGTGATGTGTGTGTGTTTGTGTGTCTGTGGTACTGGGGATTGTTCCCAGGTACGCTGATCTATGTCCTTAGCCCTAAAATGTTTTTGAAATAGGGTCTTGCTAAATTTCCTAGGCTGGGCTGGAAATTATGATTCTCCTGCCTCAGCCTTCCAGACTGGTGGGATTATAAGAATGTTCCACTGTGCCCAGCTCTTTCATTAGTAACTTCTGTTCTAATATTCTTCTACTGATTATCATCTTCACTCCAATTTTTAAAAAATTTACATTGTATGTCCAAGGGAACATTGATTAGTAGAGAGCAATGTTTTGCTATCTTGTTAAGAACATCAGCTTTATTTCAGTTAATAGAACTCTTCTAGACACTTGATTTTGAAATCAAGTCAATCCAAAGCAATTTAAAAAGAATCAATTTAGAAAGAATCTTCGGGTTTCATTTTTAAGCTCAGAAAAACAATTTAACTACTGTATATTTTAACATATCAACTGTTATATTTCAAAATCATATCAAGGATATATTCTATATCTTTTGACTTTAGTTAATTAAAACACTTGAGTAGTTCTCCCCTTATAATCAATAACTACACATTAGCTCTTATAAGTTCATTTTGATCCTTTGGCTTGGGTATGTGATTCATCTTTTAGTGGATAAATGCTGGGTTCTTTCATCACAATTACAGTCCTTGGTCTGATAATCCTGTGAGTCAGTCTACACAAAACAAGAAGCTCATATCAAACTCCTGGCAGGTTTAGTTAAAATTAAAATGCATGCTCAACTGCAGAGATTGTCAAGTGTGGAAATAATATTTGTCCAGCTGGACAGCTTTCTTTTGTAGTTGCTAAATGAAAGTTGAGATTCTGTCTGCTCTTTGAAAGCTTCTGTGTCACGAAGGTAATTTGGACTGTTTGTGGTTTGACAGGGATTATTAAAATCAGACGAAGTGAAGGGAAGCAAGTGTGAGAAAGCAAAATTGACACTGACACTCTCTATTATCTGCAGCTTGGATCATGATGACTATGTTGATACGATAGCTTCGCTGTTGGGATGCGTTAAGCAGCAAATAAAGTAAAAAGCAAGCGCAGTGATGGATTTTTAGATTTAACACGGAGAAATTCAGTATTTACTTTCCGTGATGCTTTTTAAATAGATTTTCAAGTCATTTCCTACGAATTTGTTTTAACCATCCACAAATTAGCTTTCTATTGAACTATAAAATTAAATAATATAGAGCCAAGGCTATATGACAGATGATTAAATATTAAAGAAGTCGATCACATGATTATACCCTTAGGACTAGAAAACTAAAAACATCCTTAAGATTATTTTTGTCTAATTTCCCTCTCATAGGTGGAAAATGGAATTTTAAGGGATCACATTTAAATTTTATTGACAAGTGTAAACCTCTGATTTTTCACTACAGGTATATTATCACATCTTTGAAATTTTTTAAATGATTTAAGTTGTCTTTAGAATATCATTTAAAATTACTTTAACCACATTATAGATAACTTGTTTCTGTTTGAAGATAATAAATAAGGTTATATTATATATTACCATTAAATCCTATTATCTGCATGGATGAAGTATATACCTTCCATAAATTTTATACTGAAAACACCCTTTGTAGGTAGGAGTAATTTTAGGTAGGAGGCTGTTTCAAGATGCCAATCAATTGTAGAAAACTATAATTAAATGTGAAAAACCACTTACATAAACAAGGTAAAGAGGCTGCAGTTGTGCTGTATGTTGTGGAAACCCGCAGTGCTATTTAAGGAGAGCAGTAAGAGGACCAGATGTGGTTTGTGAAATGAGAACTTCAGGTGTCCTGTGCAAAGCGGATGCCAACTGAGTGTCCTACAGTAATTTATTTGACTCCTGACACAGAATACCTGGAGCTGATGTAGACCCCACAGGACTGTCCTGTCTTCAGATGCCAGCCACAGGTGGTTTCCCAAAATGGCCCACACTTTATCCAGCCAAGTACAAACTGAAGGGTTGTTACAACTCCCTCTTTCAAGTTGGATAACTCAGTAGAAAGCCTCCCAGAAGTCAGGAAAGCCCTGCACTTACAACTACACTCAGCAGAAAGGATACAACTCAGGAGCAGCCAGACCGAAGAGCTGCTTAGACCAAGGCAGGGTGGGCGATGGCGCAATTTCCACACGTTCCCTGGGGTGCCAGCCTCTTGAGACATGGATGTGTTTCACAAGCTGGAATCTCCCTGCACCTCCTTTTATTGAAGTCGTGATTGAGTGAATCATTAGTCATTGGAGGCTGGACTGTTTCCCACCCCTCTTCCTCCTCGGATTTAGAGGATTGTGGGGGAAGCAGGACAGGGAGCTGAAAGCTCCAACTCGGCGCTCTAGTTCCGTGCCACTGACCTTTCCCCTTCCTAACGCCAACTAGAGACCCCCAGGAGTCACCCTGTTAGCGTAAATTCAGGCATGAATAACGACAGATATTTCTATCACTTCGGAAATTCTAAGAGTTTTGGAGCTGTGTGCCAGAAGGAGGCAAACGAGGAAAAAGTCAAATATATAGTTCTTACACCACAAGATGTGAATCTTAGAAGCCAGATAGGAGGTTTCTCTATCTTTTTCACTAAAACATAATGTTCACATTTGGGACACTGGTAACAGACAGGGGAAAAGTAACATTTGAGAAATTTGCTAGCCACTTAAAATATCTGGGAGCAAAAAGGTCAAAGAATCAAATGACTATTTAGGGCAGGGGTGAGCAAACTTGTCTGTTAGAAAGGACCAGGTAGTAAATCTTGGGGATTGTGTACCACATAAAGCCATATGTATGTATTTATTTTTTATCTTGATAACACATTAGAAATGTGAAAGCCATTTTTAGCTGCCAGATCATACAAAAATAGCCGGTGCCACAGGTTGCTGGCACCTAATTTAAGATAGAAGGCCAAAGGATAACAAGATTAAGTTCATCGGAAAAGAAGCCATTATGAGGAAAAGATTCTTGTATTAAGTTCTAGACATGTGTAATTGTCTACTGATTTCTTGGAAATGTGTACTGGGGTTTTGCAAGAGGGTCTGGAGATGGAGACATAGCTTTTGGGTTTTCAGCATAGTGACGGTAGCTCAGTGAAAGCATGTACAATGAAGGAAAGCTACTGAAATGCAGAGGAAGAGAAGAAAGCACCAGAGAAAGGGGATGTGGCTGTCTGGGAGTTCTGCACAGTGAAAACCATAGGGAGAGATTTCTGTTCTCAAGTCTGAACAACAACAAATCCATTGAATAAAATAAAATTTTAAAACTTTAAGAAAACTCATAAAATCACAAAAAAGCGCAGGAATTTGTGTGAAGATTGCTCAACAAGAGTATTTAAAATGAGAAGCAGGTATGGTGTGGGGTGAATAATTTCCAGGATTGATAACCAAAGTGGTTAATAGTAGAAAACTACACTAATTCACGTAATATAAGTTTTCATGGGAACCTGGAGAAACAAAGGTACAAGGAAATGTATATATTTTTATGGACAGCCATGAGGAATTATAATTACAGGACAAAAGAATCTGGTACAATTGTAATAAACTGGGTGAATACAATAAGGCCTGTTTCTCAAGCTCGTCTGTGTCTCTCTGTCTTCAGAGATGAGAGCTTTCCTTGTGGTACAGAGAGGCGTTTGCAGTTGTGGCCTGCTGCAGGGAAGGACAGGAGGAAGGTGTGGAAGGCCTTTCTGCCTCAGCTGTTCTGTCAGGAGCTAAGGTCGTGTTTGGGTAATGTGCTTTGAAAGGTTATCATAGGTCTAAAGAAAATATCTGCAGTGAATATCTGTGCTTAATGGTGGAGATGAGAGGAAGTCATCAAGAAGACTTGCAGTTTCATAAAAACCACTCTGGTTAGTTTAAGCAAAAAACAACAATGAAAAGTAAGAGTGGCCATCAGGCAGTGGAGCAGGGAAGAGATTTGAGTGTGTCTCACAGAACCGAAAGAAATTATATGTGTGATCATTCAGAAGCTAGGAACTGTGAAGTTCTAGGGTCTCAGCCAGCAAAATCCACATACTTTCTCCTGGGAGACTAGAATTACCTTCGCTGGTTCATCACCAGTGAGCCCCTGACCTTGCCTTCATCCTCAGCTTCAAAATTCATTTACTATGCATTGGATGATTTAGCCATAAGGCAATTAGTTATGATGAGGACAGCTAGGACCCACATTTTATATCGACATGTTATGTATCAGATAAAGGAATAAGCCTGCCAGCTACCCAAAGTGGTGTCTCCCCACACCTATGAACAAATGGTGTGAGGTAAGAAGAGAACAAGGAAGGTGTGATACTTAGGAAGATTGTCAAGAGATGAGTCAATTTCAGGGAAGGAGTAACTCTCAGTCCCACATAGTGCAGAGACTCAGAATGATAGGAACTGAAAATCACTCTGGCAATTTGTCCTAAAGGTTGAGGCGGAAACCACATTGCTCTGAGTTGGAGAGTGGCACAAACACAGAACTGAGAAATACAGGCTCCTACTTAGAGCAAGTAGGATCTGCCAGGAAGTGGGTTCCAGTGAGGGTTTTGTTGATTTCTGAAAAGCAAGAACTTTGAATATGTTTATAATCACTTCAAAGAGATATGATAATGTGAGACTAATGATAACTCATGGAGCAAAGCCCTGGAAGTCATAAAAGTGTAGGATTTTTACAAAATCAAATTAATGTTAATCTAATTAACCATATCACCAATATTTTAATAATATCATGATACATGACTGGCTACTTAATGCTATTGACAGCATTTTAGAGCTTCTTAAATCCTTGGAACATGCTGTAAGAGCCTTAAATCCTTTAGAATCCCTCATTTTGATACAAAGTGATCAAAATTAAAATCATTATCTAATTATTAAAAGAAAAAATGTAATGTAAATTACATCTCATAAGCTATGTGTACTATACCCAGTTGATACACAATACAAGGGCCATTTTTTAAGTGCTCCATAACTTAAGCTTTCTACTAATGTGATACATCTTTCCTAAATTAATAAGCCTTTACTGTATTTGAAAATGCATTACTCATTAACCCTGTGACTTCATTATTTAGTTCTCTTCTTAAAATATATAATTTTATGACTTTAAAATCACATGGAATGTATGACTGCAAAGTTATAAAAGGATGATAAAATTAAAATTCATTTTCACTTTATCTTGGCTTCACTATTCTATTAAAAGCAAAGATGGCTAGGATTGCATATTGAAGATTATAAAGAGTTACTAAGATGAAAATATTTTCAAGAAAGAGCAGTGCATCAAACAATAAAGCAATGTCAGACTTGGTGAGTAAATCATATGACAATTAATTCTGTTTGCTTGTCAAGCTACAATACGGTATTCTGACTGATCCTGTCAATTTCTACTTCATACATGCACATATATAAATCATTAGTTGAAGAGTATTTCATATTTTAAAAGAATGACTTTTATAGCTGTAGTATGTTAATATGAGTACTTACCAGATATATTGATATTGTAGACCATCTAATTATACTAATCAGAACTTCCATAATTATTAGCAGAAAGCATAGCAATCTGTGAAAGGAAATTAATATATGGATGAAAGTTGGAAAAATAAATAGAATAAGAGTTTGTTTCCTACCAAAAGACTTTAGTGTGTAAGTATTAAAGACTATTAACAAACTGTGATCCATTTGAATATTTTTCATTCTTTTGGGGAGGCTAAAAACATTAAGATTTCAAGTGCCAGTAGGGAAAGATATTTCTGAGAATTCTGTATCAGAGAGGAACATCTAGCTGTGAAAAAAATATATATTTTGCAATTATATAGATATTATAATAAAGGACATGTATAATGGTTCTAGGAAAAACTGTCAAATATCTGTGGCAGAAAACAAATCACATTTGAGAAGTAAAATAGTTTTTTAAATGTATGAATTTATACTGAGAGATACTTTATAACATTGTGATTAAACACCATTTTGAAGTAGTCTAAATCCTAGATCTCCCACTTATTATCCAAATGATGGTGAGCAAGCCATGGCCCTTTCTCCTTTCTGTAGCTAGGTGTGGTGGTGTGTCACTGGCGAGGGAGTGAAAGGGAGGGGAGGGGAGGGGAGGGGAGGGGAGGGGAGGGGGAAAGAGAGGGAAGGGAAGGGGATAAAAGAAAAGAAAGGAGGTGAACCTTTATGTGCTTCAGTGTCTGCATCTTCAGTGTGGAGATTATAATAGTATGTACCCCAGAGGATGATGCTAGGAATTAAACAAGTTCATCATTTTTAATATTCTTTTGGTGCCAGGAATCACAGTCAGGACCTCGCACATGCTAGGCAGGCACTGTACCACTGAGCTACATCCCCGGCAACAAGTTCATCTTGGGGGCTGGGGATATAGCTCAGTGGAATAAGCGCTTGCCTAGCAAGCGCAGGGTCCTGAGTTCGATCCCCAGTACCGCAAAAAAAAAAAAAAAAAAAACAAAAAACAAGTTCATCTTGGTAAAGCACTTAGGACAATTTTTGACTCATGTAAGTGCTAGACTGAATTAGCTATTAATATCATTAATGTTATTGTTATTTAGCCATCATGACTTTATTTCTCAATGAATGAGTTCACTGAACTACATAAAATGTGTCTACATAACAAGTAATAAAAATTAAATTTTAAATTATATAACACTAGTAGGATTGTTGTGAAGGATGCAGGACGAGTACTTGTGACCACCTGTAAGTGGAAAAGTAAAATGAGTCAGGTCAAAAGAAATGGCTGATCTAGGTTTAAAAGTGACAGCCTAGTAAAATTTTATTTTCACTTTGCTGTTTCATCCAACCACCAGCACAAGCTATAGCAGCAATTTGATGGTTTGTGTCTAGATGCTTCCCCAAAGTCTCATGCAGACGCAGGGCTTTTTCAGAGGTGGCTGGATCTAGAGTGTGTGATGTACTACATCAGTCCACAGGTTGCTTTCTCACTACCCTAATCTTGGCAGGCTGGATAAAATAAAAGGACAGAAAGAGGCTTGCCTTTTGTTGCTCTTGCTTTCTTCTGCTGCCATGAAGGGTTGCCCTTTGCCATGTCCCACCGTAGCTTGGAGCGAGCCAATTATGGGCTGAAACCCCTACAAACTGAGCTAAATATGCCTTTCCTCCTTTACCTTTGGGTGTTGGGTGTCTTGTTTCAGCAAGAGAAAAGTAGCTAAGACAAGCAATACAAAGAGTAATAGGAAAGATACAAAGGTTACAAGGAGTGAGGATTGAACAAGGTTGCGTGATGCCTGGTGCAGCTCTGACTTCCCTCTTCCCCGTGGCGGCATGTCAGCTCAAGTGGCCTCAGACACCTCTTGTTGAGTGGAGTCTGCAAAGTCACAGGAGTTGGGACACCTGGGTTAACTGCCTCCTAAAATGATCGAGGGACCTGTGGGGGTGGTTCATGGTTGTACAAGGAATCTACTCATGACTGTAAAAGAATATCTTTTTGTCTCTCATTTCCTCTTTTCTTATATTATTTCTTGCTAAGCTATAGATTCTAATTTATCTTTCCATTTGACCAGACTGAAAAAAGAAAAACAGAAGACTTAAAAATGGATCTCTAGCCAGGGAGGGCAGTGCACACCTGTAATCCCAACTTCTGAAGAGGCTGAGGCAAGAGGATCACAAATTCGAGGCCAGCCTGAGCAACTTAATGAGACCCTGTCTCCAAAAGACACTGTAGTGGGCACAGTGGTGGGTGCCTGGAGTCCCACTAGCTACTTGGGAGACTGAGGCAGGAGAACTGCTTAACACTAGGGGACTGAGGCCAGTCTGGGCAATATAATGAAATCTTGTCTCAAAAAAAATAAAGGAACAAATAAATGGATCTAAGCATCTAAGAGAAGAAAAAAATGATTGTTTTAATAAGAACAAAATAGATCTATTCAAGCAGCTGATTTGGGGCATTCAGAAATGTATCCTCCTTCTACATTCCTTGTAGAATACAACAAATTTATACCTAGAGCCAAATAAATCGATCCACCTAATTCTATAAATGAGGAACATGAGCTCTCTGCCTCTCAAGAGACTGAGTGATGTATCCCTGGTTGTTTAGGGTTTAGCAGCACTAGGGTTAGGACTCAAATCTATTGATTCTTGGTTCATGGCATTTAGTGTTAAATGCATGGTATTATAATGCAATGTTTGAAACTTGCTAAATTGTGTATATGTTATCATTATTTTTAATTAGTCAGAACACGCTCTTATCATGCTCATTTGCAGTTGTTTATTGTGCATTAGACGCAGATATTGAATGGTCGGCTTTCGTGTGAGCCCAAGCTGGTGGACATTATCAGTTTCACTGTGCCCACAGACGAGACAGCTCGTGAGCCTCCTTGCCGGGCTTTTCCACGGAGAAGGAATTACATGATCCTAGTGTTTCTCCTTTCCGTACTTGATTTCACCGTGGATTTCTTCCCACTGGTTTGTTTTTATTGCTTCTCTCAACTTTTTAAAGCTGCTATTGGCTGACCATAAGAAGAACGGCATGCTAGAGTTTTATTGTTGAAAAATCAGAAAAAGAAGGCAAAATAAGTCTTGGTACTGTTAGGCGAGTTTAAATAAAGAAAACAGACCATAGGAATAGAGAGATCTTATAAAACATGGTAAAGGACAAGCGAGATTCCAGAATGACTTCTATGGGCTTTTGGGGGTCACATACATGTGTATTTATATTGTTTTATTTTAATGTTTTCTGGCAGTGTTTATAGAATGTGTTCATTTTTATAGTCACTGTTCTTGGCATTTTATAACTCAACAGTTACAATTTACCTTGGGCTGAAAGTTGATCTACAGATGTTTCACTTAGATATAATTCTTTAATCATTTTAAAAGGCAATAATTAATATTAGATTGGCCATTTGTTAGAAATATTAAGCACTGCTTTCTAATCTTATATAAGAAATGATGAGAAAACATATGAAGGAAAATGTTAAAGTCATATTGTGGAATGGCGATTCAACAAGGTAAGAGTTTGAGAAGTTAGGGCTCCCATTTTTGATTGATCATTGATTAAGTTTCCATATCAAATTATTATCTCCCAAATAATTAGTTAATAGTGATAAGTATGAAAACAAAACACAAAGCTTTATCTTAACCTGTAGCTTTACGTCCTCTTCCTTTTTCCCTCTAAAGTTTTAACAGTAGTTTTACCTTTCTGATAGCTCTTGAAGTGTTTGCCCAACTGACTGGACCCCTGGTAATTCACTTTTATGTTACTGAGGTCGTGCTTATCTTGTACTTAGAAACTAGTAGTGACTGTGCCAGAGCCCTGAGCCCACTTAGAGCATGAGAGTTCCCTGCCTGCATGAACACACAGACATCCATAGACAAACAGCCCCATCTACCCTGCCCCACTCTTATTTATTTCTCATTTTGCGTCCTCATTTACTCCAGCTAAATTTCTTACCCTGTTAATTCTTTGTGACCATTTTCCCCTAAGCCTATCACAAACTAGTTTTTGTTTTCTTTTTTCCTGTACTGGGAGTTGAACTCACGACCTCGCGCTTGGCAGGCAGGCGCTGTGCCGCTGAGCTAGAACCCGGGCAACAGACCATTTTAAACTTGCTGCCTCACATGACTTTCGCCGTTCCTCCCTCTACACTGCATCATAGGTGTGGAAGTGTCACAGACACAGGCAGTTTACATGAAAACCCTGAGCCATTATCGTCAAGCCTTATCATTTTAGCATATGGCTTTCTTTTGATGCATTCTTTGTATTTATTATTTTCCATACCAAGGTTAGATAGCAAAACAAAAATCATACAACTATACAGATAGGAAAACTTCCAAAATCACATTCACCAACCTCACCCAAATGCTCACCAGTGTGTCAGTACATTATTGTTTTATTACAAACCTGATTTCAATGAAAGACATAAGCACTATTGAATATAAAAACAATACAAAATAACTCATTTTCTTTCTACTGTACAGATGACATAAAATCATGAAAAAGTTTGGCAAAATGGTCATAGTTTCTAAAATACCCTTTGAAAGTGTACAGTGGCCACTCTGGTGTGGCAAACGATGTTCACAAGCCTTTCTAAAAGCAGCAAGTGCGGGTCGGACTAATTCTCATTGTGATCGTCAAAGAAGTGAGGTGGCTCCAATTAGGCCCTGGAACAGAGCTGCTTAGAATCCAGTCACAGCACCCAGGAAGCCCAGAACCAGCCCCAATGGCTAATCACTGTTAGCTTCTGTTACATGGGATAATTAAAATTTCACTAAAATTTCCCTTGCAATTTAATTGTTATCCATTATTTCATAAGAGATACTTAACACATACATCATTGAGCAAGGATAGGATCACAGGTTGGTGTAACTTCAAAGCCAGTGTCTCCTCACCACTGTGGTATGCTATTCCCCCATGGTATTGCCCTTCCTTCCTTCCTTCCTTCCTTCCTTCCTTCCTTCCTTCCTTCCTTCCTTCCTTCCTTCCTTCCTTCCTTCCTTTTCTCCTTCCTGTCTTAGTTACTTTTCTCATTTCTGGGACAAAATACCTGACACCCACAAGTTAAAGGAGGAAAGATTTATTTTGGCACAGTTTGTAGAGGTTTTGGTCCATAGTTGGCTGGCTGCAATGCAGGGTGGCACAGTAGACAAGCATCACAGAGGAGAAACAACAGCGTGTGGTATAGCAGGCAGAAGGCAGCAAAGTAGCAAGCAGCAGCAGCCAGTCTTTGCTCTCTCCCTTTATATCCCATGCAGGCTATAAGCCTATTAATTGGTGCCACCCACACCCAGGCAGGGCTTCCGTTATCCACACCCAGGACTATGCTAAACCAATCAGTGGACTAATTTAGTAACATACACCTTTAATCCCAGTATCATACAACCTGGATCAGTATGGCAAAGCTTTTAGAGCTTTCAGTGATGGCAGTCTGCTGTATTGTGCTCTGGGTTCACCACCACTACTGTAAATCCATTCACCTCCAAAAAGCCCCACCTATGAGCGTGTGAGGCTTTGGGAGTACATCTAGGCACAAGCCATAAGCCTTCTTTCCTCCCTCCCTTTGTTCCTATTCCAAGAATTTTGAGAAAGATAGAGACACAGTAGACTAGACTAGACTATTACTTTATTTCATTCTTTTACTATTGGGTAAAATGAATTTTCAAACAGAATGTTGTATTTGAAATATACTAAACAAGATATGATTTATAGGAATTCTATGTGAAGTAAATTAAAGTTGTGAAACATTCTTATGAATGTTTCAGTTTGTAATATGAATGTTCCTAATTTACATGTTAGTATATATTTTATATGTTGTCTTAGAACTGTAACCTTTTAGAAATTCCAATGAAGATTAATTGCCAAACTTTCTCCTAAAATATGAAATGACAACGTTAATGTTTAAAATAGTGATATTAACTGATAGCTCCATCTAAAAGTGGCTTGCCAGTTCAGTGTTACTGGGTTCTGGGTTGCTTACCTTTCCTTCTGCAGTTGGATTCCAGGTTCTTCTGGCCTTGAACAAAGAATTAAATAAATGAACAAGGAAAAAGCATTGGCAAAGTTTACTTGAAAAAATAAAAGTGAAATGTGAGGGAGAAACTGGCTCTGCGGAGTAAGCCTGGGTGGAGTAAAAGAGAAAAAAAAAAAAACAAGATAAAAGCACACCTTTGAGAAAGCAGGGTGGGCTGTCCTGAGGAAAACCACAAGAGCAAGCACTTCTTGGTATCTTTATCGGTTAATAATGCCCACATCTTGGAAACCCCCAGTAACTTTTACATCCGGGTCCTCAGAGGCAGTGCAGGGATCCCGTGCCTCAGGCTGAGGTCAGATCCAGGTCATTCGTTTGAAGACCCATTGGAGTTCTCAGAAGTCTATGTGCAGAGGTTTGGGAACTGTTCCGTATAAATGTGCTGAGATCTTGTTACTAAAGGGTCACACCTACTTCCCCAGCCACTTTGCGACCCCCTAATCTCCTATGTCAGCAATAGGTAAGCCTTAGTAGTCTGCAGAGGTCAGTATTCTTTAAAATTTATCTAGATAATTATGAATGAAATACACCTTTTTTTGGAGACTGCATCACACTATATAGTTTAGCTGGCTATGAACTCACTCTGTAGCCTTGGCTGGCTTCAAACTTGCTGTAATCCTCCTGCCTCTGCCTCGAGTGGTGAGATTATAGGTGTGAGCCACCATACCCAGTTTGTAATATATACTTTTGACTACGTACATTTTGAGAGGAATTTAAAAATAAAAAGTGTTTGTATTTTCCTTCGACACAGTTAAACAATTTGCTCAATCATTAATATCCAGGACCAACTGTCTTAAGTAAGGAGATTCTTATATTACATGCCTAATTATTATGTGTCACTTGTATGTTCATGTTTGATCTCAGGATAATCTCACAAATGTGAGAATGTCCTGTCTTTTAGCCCTAGGTTTAGGAAGGGTGCCCTTAAAAAACCAAAACAAGCCAGGCACAGTGACACATGCCTGTGATCACTGTATTAGGAGGTTGAGGCAAGCAGATTGTAAGTTTGAGGCCAGCCTAGGGTCCATATTGAGATCAAAACTGCCTGAACTGCATAGCAAGACCTTGTCTCAGAAACGAAACAATTCCCAAAACAGCAATGGAAACACAACCTGTGTACAGCTATACTGAATGTGCATGAAAACCTTATCAGCAGTCTCTCATTTATTCAGGCAGGCAGGCAGCCAGTGGCTCTTAACTACCATAGTTGCTTCCTCTTTTGCATATAGTATAGTGTCTTGGTTTTTTCCTTGATAGTGGAGATTAAATCCAGGGGTCTTCTACCACAGAGCCACATCCTCAGCCCCCTACCAGCACCCTTTTTAAATCTTTATTTTGAGATATGGACTTGCTAAGTTGCTCAAGTGAGACTTGCTTGCCTTTTAATGTCTAAAATTTTCCTGTAATATTGAATGGCATATTGCCAAAAACTTTAAGTGACCTCTTCATATCCTTAATGCATTCTTAATTATTAGCCAATCCAGTCATTCACTTCTCTGGAATGTCTTGCTTTAAGCTAAAAATTACCACTTTCATTGTCATAGTCTCTACTATTACCTGTTGGTGGAAGTTTTTTTTTTTTAATGAATACAAAGCCTTTAACTAGATGAAAGCTGAGTATGTACAATGTAATGGAAAGAACAGAGCACACCTGAGATGTGGAGTGTAGACCGGAACCCTCACCCCATAACTGCAAACCACCCAGATCCCACTCAGTGGCTCTCAGCACGTGTGACCGCTTGTCAAAACTGAGTGCCAAATCCACATGTCCTAAGGAGCTAATTTTTAGAATTTTTGTCTTATTACATATTTTGGAGTGTGTCCATGTTATACTAGGAAATATATGTATTTCCACAGTTTTCTAGTTGGGTCTTTTGACTTCATATTATTTAATGTTGCATTTAATTTGCCAGAATTAGCATTTCAAAATAGTTATATGTCAAATAAGCACTCTACATTGCTTTGGCCCACACCTATTTGCAATAGAGTACACTATTTGAATGTTTAAATCTCATAATTTTTTTCATGTGCCTTTGAATCGGGAATGTAAATGTAGAAAATCTTGAAGGTGAAGGACTAAATACATACATGCTTTTCCTCCTGAAATCCTGATGAAATATGTAAAGACATAGAAAAGCAGCACTGAGAGAAGTACAAGGTACCATTGGAATATTCCTGGAAGAGGAAAGGTAGAGAGGTTCAGCACTGAAGATACAGGAGGCCTGAAAACCACACTCTACATTCTGAAGAGGAGGTTGCTGTAGCAGTAAGACCCATGCTCTGAAGAATGCCAAATTCATAGAAAACGTCCAAGCACGAAGTAGGCTGCAGGGTAGCCATCAAGGGGCACAGGAGCTAAAGAAATGTTCTGAAGGAGCTGCTGCACAGGTCTAACTTGAATATGCTATTGCAGTTGCCTTTTGAGAATAAACAAAGCTGAACATCTAGGTGATTAAGGCACATAGAATGGCTATTGATCAGAGTGTGAGAACCCAGCTTACCTCTAGATCTCCAAGAAGGCCTTGGAGAAAATAAGCAGGTCAAGCACAGTGAAAAGAGCCAGTCATTCCACTGCAGGTATAATGTTTGCTGGGTCACTTGTGCACGTCATCAGCTTTATGCTCTCTCTATTTGAAAATCCTCAAGAGAAGCTTGCCCATGATAGCCATTCCTTGCTTCTTAATTAACCATGCTGCTCAGGAGGAAAAGACTTTCTGGGTAAAACAGTCTTTGTAATGATAGAGAAAACCCTGGCTAGTATAGGAGTAAAGGAAATTTCCCCCTCTCCCTAAAATTTTAAACGTACATTTGCTGAAAGAAACTAGCCATACACAGTGTAACTGGAAGAAAAAACACATTTATTTATGAGGCCTAGGGACATCACAGGAAGGTTAGGACCCAGCGGCTTAATGAGGTTCAGAGCCTCATGCATTCTTCATAATGTGGAAGGAGGTAGGGGAATTTCACAATTTGGGGGCTAGAAAATGATGTTTAGGGTAAATTAGTGGGACAATTGTTTGTAAATGATCGTTTTTGGAAGCTAGGTACAACTGAAAACCATCACTTTTGGCAGAGTCTGTGTAGGTAGGTGTGATATTGCTCAGTCTTCTTTCCTACAAATGGGAGTTTAATCTTCCCTAATTGATATCAGGAAGGAGGTCTAAGACAGGGCAATTGTACAGTACTTGTACAAGAGCTTTCTTCAGTCAGATAAGGGAACTCAGAAAGAGCCCCTTCCTACATAAAAAGAACTAAGAAGTATTATGTACATGTACCAACTCCCTGTGATGAATGCAATTTTTATATACTGATAAAAATAAAACTTGAAGAAAAAGAGCCCCTTCCTTACATGGAGAAAAACAAAGGAGGGTCAAAGAGACCATGCTTCTGAGCAACTTCTGAGGTCTTCCAAGTTCCTTAAATTCAAAGTACTCGGTGTACCAATCACCATACTTGGGGGTGTTTTGTACCCCAACACTAGTTACCAATATGTATCAACCTAGTGTTGGTAAATAACAATGGACAACCAAGAATCATGCAGACATTTGAAGCAAACCAATAACCTGGAAGAGAAGAATGGAAAAGAACCAAATGAATGATAATGACAGAAAGGAAGCTGCCGGTCAAAGATTATGACCTCTCTCTGTTAGTCAGCTTTCCACAGCTGGGACAAAAACCCTGAACTAAGCAGCTAGCATTTGGGCGTTGGGGAGATTTAGTTAAGGTCTACACCAAAACACAACCTATAGTGTACTTTTCCCAGAGTCAGCTGCCCAGCCATCGACAGCATTTCTAAGCTACCTTGGCGTCCAGGTAGAATCACATGCTGATTACTTGGACAACGTAATGGAGAAGCGCATTTCCCCACCCATCTCTTCTTCCTCAGAGTCTTCACCCTGCACTCTGCCATAGCTCCCGTTTTTCGTCTGGCCCATTACTCTGCTGTACTTGTCCTCCTCTGCTCTTTTACAAAATGTATCTGTTTATGTATTTTAAAATCTGTCTCTCCCACCAGAGTAGAGACTTCTTAAAGGCAGGGACTTTAACCCTTTGCAGTTGTGTCGCAGCCTCAGCAGCAGTGCCTGCTGCCCATTAAACAGTCAGTGCATTATACCTAAAGAACAAGTGGGTGCTTGAGGCTTCTGAAGTGGCATTATGCACGTGCCTGAAGGACTAACACCGTCCACTTCTCGGGTGCAAGAGGAGCTCCAGGAGAATGTTATCTTCTTCATTTATAAATATACTGGGGATAAGGCTTTTCACAGTCTGAGGCTACAAGGTACAGGTCAGAATCTTGACAAGGAAGGTGTAAAGGTCTGGCTGTACTCACCCTGTTTACAAATGTTGCTGGGGCTTCTGATTTCCTCTGCAGCTCTCTGGAGCAGTGAGAAGCAGCCGGATGTAAGCAATTTCTGTGGGCGGGTGTGTTGTTCAGCTTTCAGACCTCATACAAGTGGGAAAATGAAGTTACACATCATGAATTGAGATAACAGAACACTCTGCCTAGCTTAATAGTACCTAGTTCCTCCCAGTCCTGTATTTCATTGTGTCTCTAAATAGAAATTATTATTTTTGACTTAGTATCATAACTTGAGGTGGGTTTCTTTCTTTCCCTCCCTGTTTTAGACTAACTGACATGTTCTGTTGTTTATTCTTGCTTCCTCAGAATGGATTGTATAGATGAATATCCCCACACCTCTTTTGACCTACAATGTTTATTAAATTCATTTCCTGGAGACTTAGAGTGTAAGCAGATCTTCAGTGACATCGATGAACAGCTTGAACAAAATGCTGCCAGGTAAACATCAATTTTTTAAAAACAAGTTATTTTCATATATTGTTTACATAAAATTTACCTAGTCTGGTTTTACTGTTTCCTGCTCTTAGATAATTTTAGGTTTTAATTATCATTAACTTTTCTTTAAAATACTGATTAGACTCTCTTTCTTAGAATTTTACACTATTGTTTTTATCTGATTAGTACTTTAGTAAGAGGCACTGTCTTCAAACAGGCAAATTAATTTATTAAATCACTATTAATGGTTTCTTGGAATTTTGTATTGCTCATTAATACGTGTTCTATGATAGAAAGGACTTTGTCTTTATATGTATATGTGTAGGCTGTAAGATAATTCACTTATTTGAATCCTTTTGGTCAAAGATTCTAGTTCATCAGTTGTAGGTTACATGTGCAGATAATAGAAATTTCTATCATGCAATGATACATAACATTTCCTTTTCAAGAATTTAACATGTAGTTCAGTTGGTTCAAAGACAGTGAATGAAGCAAGTGAAATGTTCCCATGGCATTTTTCTTCCAGCTTTCCTGAGACAATTCTTCTTTGTAACAGTAGCTTACATGAATTTACAAGTAAGCATATTCTTGGGGACTTATACTAAAAGACAAACTCTTCTGTCTCAGAAATCCTCTCCATGAAATATAGAAAGGCAACACTTTTTTAATGATTAAGCACTAAACCAGAATATAAAATTCATCACAGACAACTTACTAAGAGAATTACCAAGATAGAAAGGAACCTCACGAATAAATATATATATCCAAATATATATGTATATATGTCCAACTAGACACAGTCTATTACATATGTGTTAACAAGATGGGCAGTCACTAATCCTGAAGTAGGGAGACTGACAGCACATTTTGTCACATGTAGTTCATCCTAACTTTACCATAGAGGTTGGGGAGACCCCAGTGTTGGTAGAATTTATTCTGAGGTGAAATCCACTTCTTGTCTTTTTAACAGGAGGTAGTTTGGCCAGGTAGAGCAAGTTGCCCTCTGAAGGTGGGCTCTAATGCTCCCCTAGACCTGGGGGTGGGGGAACTGTTTCCCTGGATACTTGGGTTCCAACAGTGTATTTCTCAGGTTCCTGAGAAGAATACTAGTGGTCCACAAAGCTGACAAAAGTTGTATTTAGTCTTCCAAAGGATACATGTCAAAAAGATGAAAAATACTTATATTAAATTTTCTAAGGCAAATTATATAAGGAAAAGTTAAGGAGGGAGAATTTTTCCCATAATTTCAACAGGGAGAATTAAACTTATTTTTAATTGGTGTTTGTCATTATACATACATGCATAATATACATATATTTAAAGACAGCATCTATATATAACCTAACCATATTGATGAGAATGTATATTTGGTTTCATATAACTATATAAAACTTTAGTGTCATTGTATATTTTTGTAATTTTTATTTTATATGTTTATAAAATGGCACATGACATGATAGAGTTTTTAACATAGTAGAATTTGCAAGTGAAAATAGTATTTGCTTAGATGGATTAACAGTTTGTTTATCTAGATTTCAGGTGATCTTTTTTTAAAATTGGAAATATTTTTAACTAGAAATGTTTTTTAGAAGATAAATGTCTCCCTTTACAATGGTATTTAGGCTCCATCAAAACAAAGCAAGTTACTCTACTGACATATTTCTAAATATTGCTTCATTTTTATATGCTGAACCATCTGTACTTAATTTTCTGCTCTACTTGGTCAATGAAAAAGTCATATTTAAAAATAAAACAGTGATTAAAATATTCTATTTTGCATGCATAAATTGTTATTTAGTTTGAAACTTACGTGTTAATATTAAAAAGAAAATATACTATACAATACAAGCACATAATTTTAAAATTAAAAATATATTTTACTGCCCATATATTAAAATAAACCTAGAGCAGAACCACCTCAAGTGACCATTGATCTTCTCAAAGGGTGAAATAAGGGAGTAGCTATACAGGCTGTATGCTACATTTAGAATCAAGTCTATTTTTCATCAAATTCAATTATGTTTTTATTATACTCTAGAGAATAAACATAATAGTATAGGGTATATATATTTTTAAAAATAAAATACTGAATAATAACTATGGTTCAAAAGAGTATAAATCATTTATGCGCTCATTTATTGCCTTCTAACAGAATAGCTTTTAGAAAATTGTATGTCATGACAAATCAGTTATGCCACACTTACACTGCAGTCGCTGAATTACCCGTGGCATTTTTGTATTCTAACAGTTCTATTTATCTCCCAATGGTGTACACTGAATAAGTAATGAACGCTGGTATGATATGGATTTTCCCCAATACTTTTAAAAGAAAAAAACATTAGCAATTCATTTTTAAATATAGTAGTATTTTCTTGCTCTTGAATTTTTAAAGCTGTATTTCTTACGGTGACCCTGACATCTCAAGTGTGAATTCCTTACCCCTTCTTAATATCATCAAATTTTATGAGCCATGGGATCACTCACCTCCCCAAAGCAGTGATTCCCCAGGAAGGACCATTGTGCCCTGGGGTCACTGAACCCTCATCTGCCCTTCAGGAGAGGCAGCCTCTCTCTCAGTCCATTTTGACTTTTACATCCTTGTTTCTATTCAGGTCCGAGCTGGGCCACGCGTGGTTCTGATGACAGAAATCAGTGATGATAAATCATTTACTTTGAACACATAGCACAACTGATAACAAGAGGGTAAATAACACTGGTACCAGTGTCGTAGCCACAGACGCAGTTAGTTACCTAACTGAAAACTGCACACATCCTTGAAATACATTTTGACCTGACTAGAACTTACCAGTTTAATAAGATCTTAAGGTACAGACGTTCTCTTGAGTTCACAATATAGCTGTGATTTTTATTCTCTTAGTGTTGAGTTGGATGAATATGTTGCTTTTATTTTTTTCTGGTACTGAGGGACTGTGGTACCCAGGGCGTTGCATTAAGCTACATCATCAGCCCTTTATTTTTTATTTTGAAACAGAGTCTTGCTAAATTGCCAAGTTGCCCAGCCTCGGCTTAGATTTGCCACCCTCCTGCTCCAGTCTCCCAGAGTGATGGAATTATATGTGTGCACCTCCTGTATTTTTTATTTTACAAGTTTATTTTACTCTTTTCTAATTATGAATAACCTCTCCGTATATCTCAAAGAGCCTATTTTGCTGATATGATGTAAGATACCTGTTTTTTTCTTAATCTAAATATAAATCTATATTTCTTTCTTAATCTAAAGAAAAACTAGGACATACGTCCAGGGAAGGTACCATTTGTCTTCATGCAAATGTCAGGGATGGAGGGATTTTGTGAGACAATATTGGATAAAGGTTTTCTACAAATTTAATTATACTTATTAATGGGAGGAGACACAGCCCATATGTGAGACCTGTTTCCCACATACTGCGTATATATTTTGAGCTTATACATGAAAAAAAAATGAGAGTTTTCCTATGATAGCTTAGAAGTCTGGGGGAGGTAATCAAAGGAAACCTGGAAGTGATCTACCCCTGTGAGCCACTCAGGACAGAGCCCCACGTCTACTAATGCACACAAACACATGCATATAACATAACATGAAATTCACTGGGAAGTCTGCAGTATACAGTATGTTATTTTTGGCAGTATTTTCACACTTAGTGAGTGCGCCTTCCCTCCATTTTCCGGTGTTTGTATTGTGGAGGTTTCTTTATTTCCTCATCCGTCTGACAGGACCCTGACCTCTTCTCCCGACCTACTAAGTAAGGCCACTTCCCTGCTCCGTCACAGAAGCTACAGTAAGACCTGAGTATGCTTTCCAGGCGCCTCTGCGCGGGCCCTGTCCAGGACGCTCTGTCTTTCTCAGGCACGCGGCATCCTGGGCCCCAGCCTCCGCTCACGTAAACTGCCTGGGTTGTCCGTATTTCCCACTGCTTAAACTTTGCATTCCTTCCTCTGAAGATTCGGCGTGAGGTCGGGGCTGCTAGAAGCCCAGCTCTCTCACGGCAGTCTGATGCACACCCCCAGCCTTGTCTGTCGTCACTAACTCCATGACTGGGTGTCTGTGGTGAGCCTCTTTCCTTTCTCCATCGCTCTACAGAGTCTTCAGTTCTTCCCTTAAGCTTCTGTGTTAGGGCTTGAGATGATCAGGGTCATTCTTTTCATTTTTATTTTTAATAACACATGTTTGCAGCACATAATGATTCCGCACATCGGGGAAAGTCAATACCTGTGCGTGACACATCTTACTTCTTTTTCTACTCTGTTCTCCCCCCTCTTCCCTCTGTCTCTTGGTCCCTTCCCTGCTTCCTGTTACCTTTTAGTTTGCTCTTTCATTTATTTATACTTTAGATTTCTCATATGAGAGAAAGCATACAATTTTCAAGTTTTGCCTCTGGCTTTTTTCACCTACAATGAAGGTCTCAAAGTGCATCCGTTTTCCTATAAATTACTCAGACGTATCCTTCTTTATACTGGGGTTCTTTCCAGTAACATGTACATTATAGGTGTTGGAAAATTTATAAGTGAATGCATTTATTTTTATCTGTTTTAATTATACTTCCTCTACAGCAAGCAGGTATAAGGTAACAAGGAATTGTTGTTTGGAGAGATTCTAAACACTAGTGTAATTGTCTTTCTGTGAGAAATAAGGAAAGGGAAGCACATGTCTGTCTGTTTTGAAACTGATGAAACCTAAAGTATGAATAAGATTGTTGTACTGAAAATTCAGGCCCCATACAGAGCTTGAACCAATAATAGCTGAACCAGTATTTCTCAGAGACGATTGTAGTTCATGAGCCTGTGAGAAGTGAGCGCTCACTTTTGAGGTAAAAATCTGTGGGTCCATTAAAAACCTGGCCCAGGGTTGAAGGTGAGAAAAAAGTTGTGGCTATAAATATAAATGAATGCTTTTATTGTTCAAGTAAATATAATTTTCAAGTGAAACAGCAGTGAGGGTAGATGATCAGTACTACCTTCTGAGGGGTCAGCTATAGGTGAATGTTAAGTACAGTGAGTCTTTAAACTTCCTTAAAGCACCAGTGTCCTTGCATATAACCTCTTCTTTGAGGACAAGCCATTTCTACTCTTCCCACAGGTGCCTTTGGAGGCTCCCTCCTGAATACTCCCTACGTGTACTGTATGCACCTCTTATCAAAATGTCCTGTGTTGTACTTGTTTTTTTACAGTTCTATCTCACTAGACAGAATTAGGGATGGATGGTGTCTCATGCATGTGTAGATCCCTGGTATAGGTATCACAGTGCCTAGCACATACCGAGCATCAAATACCATGCCTCATTCCAGAAGCAGTTTTTGCAGTCCAAGAATGATGTTGAATGAGAAAATTGCCATAGACACCCTTTTTAAAAAGCACACTCCATACTACATTTTTAAAATGGCTTATAAATTGACTTATACAGAGCCTATCAGTAATACCCCACTCGCACACACCATTAACTTGGATAATTCAGAGTCATTATAATTAAAGCACATGTGGGTACAGATTTATGAAGGAATGTGGAAGCTTATGAAGAGGCATAGCGTGCTCATACTCATGTTCTCAACATCCAGTCTAAGGAAGAAAACACTACAGGTCCTGCTCTAGCTCTGTGTCCCTGTCCTCAACCTCTTCCCACTTTCATGTGCTCCTACAAGACAGGGATGTTGGCTCAGGCATTTCCTCACATTTTTACTACCTGTGTTAATGATCTTGAGCAATGTGTGGCATTATATGGAATATTTTCAAATTATTATGTGGGTAGTCTCATTTGTCTACATTCATGTGGGTTTCATTTCTCAACTTTGTGTTTGTTAGTCTCTGTGTTTCTACTTCACTTTTATGGTTCTATTCCACTGAATGAGCTTATTAACCATTTAATCATTCTTCTATTGCTGGACATGAAAACATTTTCCAGTGGTTTTAATATTACAAATAAGGCTAAGAAGATGCTTTTAAAAGCCCTTGCTAGGGTCAGGGATGTAGCTCAGTGGCATAGTGCCTTCCTGACAAGGGCAAGGGCCTGGGCTCCATTCTCAATGCCAAAAAAAAAAAAAAATCACTTGCTAAACTCAGTTTTAGTAAACTTCAAAGAACTTCTGCTACTATTTTTACTCTTTAAATTTTGCCCTAAAGTTTGGTATCATAATAAATGTACTAATTACCTTTTGTTTGTTGAATTAGCTAGGTTATTTTCTCATGGCTGATCTTGCCTCTAAAGAAAATCTGAAACAATTTCCAGTTAACCAGAAACTGGTTAAACTACAATAAAGACAGGTGCTGTGGAAGTTCAGAAAACCTGGATTAAGAGCCTGCATCATCTAAGCTTAAAAATACATAGACTTTCTCCTACTCCAGATTACCATCCCCAACAGCAATATTACTACACATATTTGAAAATAATAGCACCTTTTAAATGTTGAAAGTTAACTTTTAATTTAACTTTGATTAGGGAAGATAAATTTTTAGACTATCTATGAAACTGACATCCACCCTAAATTTTAAAAATATTCCTTTTGTATTATAATTGGACAAGAAATTAATAGACTTCAGAGGATTAAGTCTTTAGAATCAGGTATATAGATACTGAAGAATGACAGGTTGACAAAATATTTAGTCACGTAAAAACAAAATCAAGTGCCAATAATGGATTCTGGAATTTTAAAATTTCTGACAAAATGATTTTAAAAACAAGCTGAAGTGTCAGAAGTTCTAGCAATAAGGGGGGTCCCTTGAAATGCAACTACTTAATCCTTTTATCAGCATGTGGACAACTTACTAAAATATCGAGCCCTCTGAACGCTTTACCCTATGCATAAGCTGTGGTTCTGGCCTCTTCCCAGCTTCCACTGTAGGAGCGCAGAGTACCGAGTGAAGCAGAGGTAGGTAGACCCACTACCGAGCCTCTCCAGTGTACATAGCTTTTCACTGCATGAGACACATGAGGACGGTACAGTGAACACCTTCGATAAGGTGTCCCCGGAGTCAAGGTGAGTGAGCAGCATGCTTCCCGTCCGCTTACGCAAATCGGGAGAACTCACGCCAGTCTCTTGTCAGACTCAGAACCGCTGTCCCGTGGGGAAATTCAGTGGCCTGTGGCCAGAGGAGGTATTATTTTTTTCTTTTAAATTTAGCTTTGTTTTCATGAAAAGGCTCTTTGGTTCTCAGAAGTTATTTGTTCAAGATAATTTAGTTTGAATTCTCTCATGTTTAGAAGTCTCCTGAAAAGTTTACTCTAACTTTTATAGTGTGTGTTTTATGGACAGCCCGCACCTAACGAATTGTGCAGTTTTTTGTATAACAGCAATTTTAGTATTCAGAACATGGTTGCTAAAATCTACATGGTTCTACTATATGGGACGTGTAATTAATAGCAATTATAGTTTCAAAACAGTCACTTTCCCTTCTTGCAACAAACCTTCCTTGGAACTATTAGGAGACAGGAGCATGACCATCAGGCTCCAGGTGAGGAGATGATTCAGCTTCAAAGGAATGTGTAGGGTTTGCGAGCTTTCTGTAGCGCGGTGTGCTGCCATCAGGCGGTGGTCATATGTTACATCCCCATGGCTCTGCCGCTGGCACACTGCCAAGGGCAGGGCTTTACTCCCCCCCCCACCAAAAATTATGAATGTACAGAATTATATATGGAAATTGAAATAGCATACTGTATCTTATTTTACCAGAGCTAAGAATCCTTTGCATGGAATTTTTAAAGCAGAAATATAAGACTCACCTGGATGTGTTTTTGCAAAGTCATTTCATCTTGTTTCTTACAAAACACTTAGGGAATATAAAAAAGTGAAGTAAAAACCCATTTAACTGCATCACCCAAATATAATTGTTGTTAACCTTTAGCTTCATTTCCTCGCAGTCTTCCTTCTTTTCTTTTGTACGTGAATTTTTACTGTATGTTTCTCTTTGAGAGTGGAGCTAGATGGCAACAAAAGGTGTTTGACTGTAGTAACATTCTACATTATTTATACGGCTTTTGAATTAAAAATTACAAGCTCTTCGTAACTGCTTCTGGACTTTCTTGTGTGTGGTAGTGGGGGTTGAATACAGAACCTTCATTCATGTACATCCCCAGCCCTTTTAAGTTTTTTTTCTTTTGAGACAGTCTTTTTAAAGTCGCTAAAGTTTCCTAGGGAGAGCTTGGACTTGGGGTCCTCCTGGCTCAGCCTCCGAGAGTGCAGGTATTATAGGTGTGCGCCACTGTGCCTGAATGACTTTTTAATATTCCAGCAAATTAAATTTTCCATAATTTATGTTACCATTTATCTGTTAGTGCATAGTATTGTTACTGACTTATTGTCCTCAGGACTAGTTTTTCTCTGACTTCCATCCACTGCCGGTCAAGAGAGCTGTTACATTTATGCTTGGTATTTTTTTAACACAAAATAATTTCTAAGTCATTTCTGAGAAACTATAATTTTATAATTCTGATATTTTATGATTTCTCTGTCATATTTTTCTGCCAGAAAACGTAAACTCTCAGTTTTCAACTAGGAATGAAAGTTGATGGTCCCTTTGTTATTACTTTCATATCATGTGTACATTTTATAAGTTTTGTAAATGGTATGCAGCCAGATACCCCATACAGACATAGCAGGTCTGTTATGAGATGGAACCATTGTTTAATTCCTACCAAAAGAATTATATCTTTTCTTTTTGTAGCATCGAGCACTGCATTACAGAAATACAGAAGGAAGTTAACAAACAGTGTCCAGATGTGCAGCTGCCGACGGCAGTGGACTGCTTTGAATGGCTGACTCGCTGTAGTTACAATACGTCCAAGTCACCTTCCATTCCCCATGGAGATCTGATAAAATTCCTTAAGACAATGGTAAAAAATGTTTGTTTTGGTTTTATAATGGAGCTAGGGTGGTGAACAGGGACTGAAGTTCATTCAATTTCTACATATGAATATTTATTTTAAAGATATTGGCCCGCCATACCTAGAGGTGTACAGGTTTGTTGTGTTTTGTTTCTGTATCCCCAGTCAAATCCAGTGAGCTGTTTTTAAAAAAAAATACTATTATTTTTATCCATAAAGTGAAATTTTATATAACTGGAGGCTAAATATTATAATTCCTGGGTGATTTATGATGTGATATGTAGCAGTTCTATACCACAAAATATATTAATGTATACAGAGGTTGTCTTCCAGAGAAGTTTATATTTTTATATATTCCTTCACCACTACTAAGTTGCCTCTATGCTCAATATTAAACTTAATAAGATTCCCACCAATTATATCTATTAAGTGGCTTTATCTCTGGTTCTCTGCATTTCCAACTTGCAGTCATACCCAGTTTTTTTTAAAATCAAGGCGACAATTTATATAAGCTCACTTAATGAAGGGAAAATTATTATATTGGTCTGCCTTTGACACTGACCACCTCCTAGATTAGAAAAGTTGTTCAGCTCTTCAGCAGGAACAGTTACTTTATTACACCCACATCTCTAACAGTGGCTAACTTACAGAAACAGATTCCCAGAGAAAGAGCACAACTGTTAGCACTGTTTCTGTAGTCATGGTTTTAATTTAATTTAGAAGGGAGGAAAGGCACTGGTTTTGTCTAAACATCAAACATTGACTAAGGCAGATGTGGAAAATATCTTGAGGTCGTAGATGGCTTAGGATGACAGCATCGGATGAAAACAGGTTTTGGCTGTTGTTATTATTACAGATGTCTCTTCAATGTTTACAAAGTAATAAAAGGAAGAGAAAGGAACTCTGTGCCCTGAAGCCTTAATCTTTTAGGAAAATCCTCCCTCTTACCCATTATCTCTTGAAGGTAGAGCCTTGAAGAATAAATATGGATATAGTTATTCCTTTAATTTCTATTAAGAGCCATGTGTATTGAATTTCATTAATATTGATGTAATAATGCTTTCTCATTTAATTAAAAGCAAAAGCTTTTAATTATCTTTTAATCTGTCACACATAAGTTATTCTCTATTCACTGCAGGGCAAAGGCCGCCTTAGTTTTGTTCAAACTCATTAGACTGATATGCTTGTGCCAGACCTAGGTTTTTTTTTTTTTTACATAATTGATCATGCTATTTTGAGGAAGAAATTACATTATTAAAACAGGCCCAGATTAAAATGGCCTTATTATCAACTTTCTACGTGCTAAATGTGTCAGTTTGGGTGGTGTTTTTTCATACATCTATTTTTTCATAGAAAATTTTTATTAATTTTCTAGTTAAGAAACAGATTCTCATTATAGCAGTTATACTGAAGTTATTTTGAAAATGTAAGCAGTCATGCAGAGCACATGCCTTAAACTTCTGCAATCTAGTCCTCTTTGTTTGACCAAGTATTTATAGCTATTAACTGGCTTGAAGAAACCCCTGGCCGAGGCACTAATACGATCCTTCACCTTAATGCTGCCGTGACATGGACTCGTATCTAAACACATTTATTTTCCAGAGGTGTCAAAAGAACTAAATATCAGTAGAGGACAAAGAAAGAAGCTACTGAAAGCTCCATGCACTGTGTCATTCCCTTGAGTGTAGTAGACGGAATGCAGGTGAAGAGTGACTCCAGGGATCTCGTCTTGGTTCTGCGCATTACTATACGTGATGTTTGGAAAGTCACTTTGGCATTCATATTAGTGTCTTCATCTGTAAAGTGAATTTTTAAATATCTGTGCCACAGTTTTCATATGAATAAACTCCAGGAATTTGTCTAGAAGTTGTTCATAATTCTGAATCACAGGTGATACCTGTGGAATCTTTAGCAATAAGAACATATATATATATATACACACATTTTTTTTTTTCCCCAGTACTGGGTATTGAACTCAGGACCTTGTGCTTAACCAGGCAGGTGCTTATGCCACTGAGCTATATCCCCATCCCCAGCAATAAGCACTTTTAAAGCTAACCCAATTTTTATATGCCACTTTGACCTTGCTTCCTCTTGTAATCAGCTTGTTTCTTCTTAAAGAATAGAAACTAATTTCACTATTAGCTGAAGTAGATATAATTGGGAAAGTCAGGGGCTGGGGATATAGCTCAGTGGAATAAGCGCTTGCCTAGCAAGCGCAGGGTCCTGAGTTCGATCCCCAGTACCGCAAAAAAAAAAAAAAAATTGGGAAAGTCAGAAGATAAGGCGAATGTGTGTGTGTGTGTGTGTGTGTGTGTGTGTACTTCAAAGTCTGAGTAGAAAGTAATTTTTGTCCCTTTATTATTCATAATTATACACACCATTGTTTTCTGTCAGCACAGAACGTATAAAAGAATAATTTCATATCATCTTTTCGGGAGCAATTCTGAGAATATCTTTATCCCAGTTTGAATTACTATTTCTTAAGAGAGAACTGAAATAGTCTTAGATTAATTTTCAAAGTAAAATCTTTCTCAATGTGGTTCTGAGGAATTTGAATGCAAGCTGAAATTATTCAGTGCATTAAATTTTATTTCTCAAGTTCATAACTATTAGTAACCCCTAGGAACATACTCTTTTTAAAGATCTTCACTCTATTCTAGTACGATTTTAAGCATTGTACATTCATTTGGGGTTTTATAATAATAAGTACACTCATTGAAGCATGAAAATTATCTACCAAGAATTAATTAGGGGCATGATCCTGAATTTATTTTGTCTTAGGAGCACATTTCAATCAATACAGCATAGATTTTTATTTAGAATTTTTGAGCTTCAGCTTTCATACAGCTCAGGCTATATCAAGGGTGTAACAATAAAAGCTAAAAACTATATGTCTGGAATTCTATTGATAGCCAGCCAGCTGGGCTTTACCAAATTTAACAGACTCTAAAAGCTTACATTCAAAACTGTCTGAATTAATTAAATTCAAAAAGGCAAAGAAAAAAATCTTGAAAGGCATCAGAGTATTGATTCTAAAGTGATATAAATTATATGTCTGTAGAGTCAGTTTGCTTGTTATATTTAGATTCAGTACATTTCTAATACGATGATTTACTTGTATCAGCAAGGTTTGTTGAAGAACGAACAAAATCAAGAAGAAATGATACTGGATTTACTTTGGGACCTGTCCTTCCAGAGCAGCATTTCATTGCCTTCAACACTAAGTGAAACACCTTTCCATTGCCTGTCCAGGACTGCTCTTCATTCTGTTGAAGATCATTCCTCAATGGATGTGAAGTCTATCTGGGATGATATAAGACTGCATCTTCGACGCTTCTTAGTGAACAGATTACAAAGCCATAATGAAGTAAACAGTTCACACCAAAAAATTGCATTGAAAAATCAGTGCATACAACAACTCTTGTTTCTCTATCCAGAATCAGAAGTTATCATCAAGTACCAAAGCATACAGAATAAACTATTAGCTAAACTTCTACAGAGCAACTTTCCTTCTTACAGCAGAGATTCAAATTTAGATGTAACAGCTCGTGGATACCAAAGTACAATGCTTAAGTTATATTCAATGATAAAAGAGGACTTCAGCATACTATGTGAAATTTTAGCTCCAGCTTCAACAGTGAAATTCATTAAAGAAACTTACTTGGATGCAGTTACAGAAGAAATGGGAAAATTTCTTGAAAACTTTTGTGAGCTGCAGTTCAAAGAAAATGCTGTTCGTGCAGTTAAAACAAGCAGGAGCTCCAGCAAGCATAGAGGAGCGGTGCATGCCTTGGGTTAGTGACGTTTACATTTTCTGTTTGGTTTAACTTAAACCTTTTGATATCTTTAATGGGGGCATTCTTGTTTTGTTTGGTTTAGTTCTTGGTTTTTCTATGATTAAATCTCATTGCACACTTGGAAATAAATAAAATAAATGTAATGAAATTTTGCAGCACACATTTATCTTTTATGCATTGCTTTTTATGTATGTATGCTCAGAGAAAGTGTTTTCTGTCGAATTGTTAATGATAGAAAATGGAAGCCAAAAGTTTTGCAAATAAGAGTTTCATTTCTCTTGATTGCATGCAACAGATGATCAAGTATTGGGTGAAACTGAATAACTATATACAGTTATGTATGTATCATAAAAGCTTAGTTTTTAATCCATTGTAATTGTCTAGAGATAAAGCATTATTAGATTAAGAAGAGTTGCTGAGAATTCATTGAATTTTGATTAACTAAAATTAAAAATATAAAGCTTATTAATATTTTAGTCAGGTAATTCTTATGAAAGAGCAATTATGCAATATTAATTGCAAAATACTATAGTTTAATTTCTTAGGAAGATAAAGCATTTATGCTATAGCTAATTTTAAAAGTTACTCTAAGTTTTGTATAAGAATGTATACAATTGAAAGGTGATTTGAAAATTCCTAATTTCATTCAAAAGATAAAAGAAAAAGGAAATAAATTATGATGAAATAATAAACTTTATATCATGATTTTAATTTTCCACCAGTGGATAAAAATCAAGGTGAGATATGATTATTTTAAAATTTTTAATCATGAGTCTCTGAGATATTTCTACCTGCATTTATAAACTACATTATTTAAGCATTTCAGAATTATCATTTGGTAAACTCTTATGGATCTTTGTATACATAACCTTTTTGTTGTTCTCATATCTCCCTATTTTTTTACTTATCTTCGCTATTTAAATGCCAGCAGACCAAATTAACATTGATAGAGGAGCTTTTAAGTACATTAATATTTTTTCTTGAAATTTTCGTTTTCCTGTGGAAGCTGAATGACACTGCAGAAGAGACACAGCAAGTTGGGTTGTGGCAAAATACAAAACTGGTTAATTTAGGAGTATTGCAATTTTGTTCAAAGCAATTAGAGTTTCATTTTAATTGTTCATACAAATGTAATTCATGAGTGCACTTGTTTGGTATTCTCTGAAAAGTTTCCTCTCTACTTATAAACTATTTCCAATGTCAATATGTTATGAATACTAAATACAGTTTATAACCAAAGAAAAGATCCATATGATTAAAAATATGTGCACACTGGTGTGGGGTCTTTAGGACTGCTACTAAGGTATTTTCCTGTTTGTAAGCTAAAAGTACATGTGTCCTGTACCTTCATGCTGAAATTGGAGATACTTTCCACAAGTTTGGTAGCGCTGATCTTTTTCAAGTTCTGTTATCTGAACTTTGGTATAATATACCAATCACTTGTTAAACGAACACTTTCCATCTACAAGGCATTGTGCTAGGGACAACACTTCCCTTATTATACCAATTTTCTGAATGACAAAAACAGCTTAGCAAGATTAACCTGTGCTGGATCATGCTGTGTGGAGTGAGCTTTCATAAGCAGAATCGCGATTCGGATGTAGTTCTTTGCATCTCCAGTACCCGTGTTCTCAACTACCGACTGAATGTTTTCTCACCCACAGAAGAAATTTACACAGCAGTGTTCAGGTGAACTGCCTGCAAATCAATTCATTCAGCTTTATTTACTACCACCTACCATCATTTAGCAGCTATCCCATTCAAGGTTTTAAGCTAGACACAGAATTAGGAGGAAAACGAAATGAGTGAGGGCTGCTGGGACTCTGGAGAAATGCCAAACTAATGGAAAAGAGCAGACAAGTTTTTCACTAATATTTTATCCAATTACCAAATTTGTTTATTAGAGAAATGCAGCTCTGAAATGAGCAATAATAATTTATATTCCTACATGAATGAAATTAGAGTGTCTTGAGTGGAATGTATTATATTATGTTTAATATACATCCATATCCTTATGCTCACCAAGGCTTTGATATTTTGCCTGCAACCTACAGAAAGGACATGTCTTAAATAACCCCTGACTGCTGACATTTATTTGTTCGGACAGTGATATGCAGTATCATACTCAATTCCTGCAACCTCCCAACGAGGTGGATGCCATTAGTCTCTTCACTATACAGTGAGGAAGCTAAAACAGAGGCTTTCACTAATCTAGATGTTCAAGGCCAGAGAGTGAAGTCAGGATTCAAATTCGTGTCTGCCAGACTCCAAGTCTATGACGGTGCTCAGGTGGCTCCAACAGGCAGAATGGAAAGAGCACAGCCTGCTTAGAAACCCTTCTCCGAGCCGGTGTGCTTCCAGTGTTGTTACTGTCTTACTCTTACGCAAACTTCCCTTGTTCTTTTCATTTGAAGATGACACAATCTCAGTTGTGTTTATGGAGTAATTCCTTTGTAGTGATCTAGTAATGCGTTACACATGAATGTTTGTGTGCTCTCTTCCTAGCAAGCTGATGTCCTATTTGTTTGTGTGTATACTTACTGTGTTCTTGATGGGGTAACACAGTTTGAACCTACTGAATCTTTAACTGCCTCTGATTTTGTATTTAGATCGAGGGTTGCTCTGTCTTGAATGATCTGTAAATAATTTATGTTATTTGAGCATATAAATGATACGATTACTGCTTGTTGTTATGTGTAAGGTTTTGTAAGACTTTATGTATGTGAGTTCATTTACTCTTAATACTTTGTTTATACTTTTTATATGGTCAAACTGAGACTCAGAGAAGTAAGTATTTCCTAAGGCAGCACAGCTAATAAGCCAGAAGAGAGAGACTCCCTCTTTTAGCAGTTATTTGGTATATTAGCTTTCTTTCTCCGGGCAGTGCTAAGGATTAAATTCAGAGCCTCACCCACACTAGGCGAGCGCTGTTCTGCTAAACTACATCGTTACCCCTGGGATATTATCTTGATACGTCACAAAACTGTGTGTCAAAAATACTGTAAGATGCAGGATAATTAACTCCAAAATAACTTACAAGATACTTCCTCTTTTTTAAAACTTTTATATTCCTGTATTGTTTGTAGTACACCTTAAATGTCTTTTCCTTTCTAACTGACAGCGATTCATAACTGAATACAATTTGCTTGTGCTTTTTACCTAAGGAACTAATTGGATGCAGTTTTTGTGCTGCACTGTGCTGTACCACCCCATCCCACTCATCCCATTCTGCTCCACCTGCCCGCCCCACCCCACCTCACCCCACCTCACCCCGCCTCACCCCGCCTCCACAGCTGGACCTTGTGGGGTTAGCATTCACCTGGACAGCCCAAGGTGCCTTCTGCCTGTAGCCCAGACCAGGCTCTCCTGGACACATTTGTAATATGGTAACAGTCTCCCTGGCCATTTTCTTGTGATAAGGTGCCAGGCAGCTATTTCAGTTTCTTTATGTATTAGCTTATCCCTATCCTTAAATTCCTCCATCTTGGTATTATATGATAACCTTTTTTGTCTTTTACTATCATATGGCTTTGCATGTTTTATTTCTCGGTGAGCATGTGCTGTTTTAATGTTATAATATGCTTAGGAATATGTGACTTTTAGTGTTTTCTTGTTATTTGAAGTTGATAATGTTTATATAAATGTTACTGAGTTTATGATTCAGCGATCTTTCTTAGAATTCTGACAGCAATATTGTTTTTACAGATATTATAGTTTCAAAAATGATCAAAGAGCCATGGCTTTCTCAGTAAGTCTAGTTTTATTAATCTGTAATTTTGTAGTTTCTTTTCTAATATTTTTGAGGCAAATTATCGATTTCTTAAAATTTTATGTGATATACATACTTTTTTTTTTCACTTTTAGGGCTTTAAAGTCAAGATAAATATCTTTCAGAAAGCTAGAGATTTGCAGAAGCGTTTTTACTGTAGTCTGGTTTGTCTTTGTCTCAAATGCAGATCCATATTTACATATATGCAGTGTCATCTCCTTTTCTAGAGAACCATTGCTAGCCTTGTAATATCTTTCCGTAGCTACCTTGGGAATGGTTAGGTGATTAACTTAATTTTACTTGAAAATTGTACTTCCTTTGGATATAAGTGAATGCTGTTTTTCTCAGTGTTTGATAAATAGCAGGGGTTTTTTGATGTGTGTGTGTGTGCAGTAAATTTCAGTTGAATAAATCTTGTAGATTGTTATACAAGGTGCAATTAGGAAGATTGCAGTTCTAAGATAAATTTCACGATCCCCTGTATATTTTATTCTGAGTTCTTCGTAAAGATATTGTGGTCTTAACAAGGAAAGACTTAAGAGAATATGATAGGTGCCTTTGAATATTTGGAAAGTTTCTGAATATCTGCAGTGGGGAAGAGGTTGAACTGAGTGACCTCTAAGACCCTGTCCCTTTCACAGTCTCTAGCTCTTTCGCTTAAGGAGGGTTGGGGAGGAGTCCCACAGAAACAACCATCCTTTAGGGTAGAGAAGGCCTGGCCCTGAAAGTGGAATTCCTGGGGAGACCCATAGTGCGGTTGGAAAGGAGACCATTAAAATACCACCATGATCCCTCGGCCATCCTGGTCTTCAAGTGGCTGTGACCACTTAAGTGATGGCATCAGCAAAGGATAAAGTGTCTTGAGGCAAGCATACACAGCGTGTACAGGAAGAAACGTTAGTGTGGGTGCTGTGCAGAGATGTGTGAGCCTCCTGCGAGGCTGCTGCTTCTCTTCAGCCTGACATGCCCTCTACTCTGGAGGCAGAAGGAAAGAATCCACAAGAACTCTAATGACAATTATGCCTATTATTTTTTAATCTTGGACTAGTAGGATGTAAAATTTTTAAGTAATACAAAACAGTTAACGGAATTTAAAAATAAGAGAAAGTATGGTCTATTGAGTTATCATTAATTCCATGTTTGTTACTGTTTTTTGTTTGTTTTTTGAGACAGAGCCTTGCTACGTAGTTCAGCCTTGCCACAAGCTTACAGCAGCAATCTTCCTGCCTCATCCATCTTCCTGCTTCAGCCTCCTGAGTGCTAGGATTACAGATATGCACCACCATGTCATCAGTTCCTTTAAAATAATAGAGTTTCAGGTTTTGAGTGGGTTTTGCTTGTTTTGTTGATTGAGTCATGCTGTGGTCCTGACTGCCTCACTTCTGTAGCCCGTTGCTTGGTGACTTTAAGTAAGACATTTAAGCTCTTCACATCTTTCTACTCAATAAAATGAATGGCTTACACGAGATAATATCTGAGGATCCTTTGAAGTCTAAACTTTTTCTGACTCTGTTGTGACCACAGCCAAAGTCTTGATCTATAATTTTACCTTAGAAACTGCTACCACACTTACCTCTCTGCAGACACAGATGTGGTAACTGGCAGAAGTTTGGCTTCATATGCCTCTGTTGAAGGTACAAAAGCTTCCTTTTAGATCTCTATCTGTGTGAGGTTCCCTCTCCCAAGTGAAATTTGGAAATAATAATTTGAAACTGCACATCTCCTGTGGTTGTACATTTTATAAGGATTAGCGAGTACGGGGGCAGTAGATGATTAGGCGAAAAGAGGAAGTAGAGTTTGTCTTTCCAGCTTGCATCTGAAGCGATTCTTAATAAGTGGTTTTGTTTTTTTCTTTTATTTTTGATCTCACAACTAAGATTTTTTTGTTTTTAATTTTTATTCTTATAAGATAATTAAAAATGAAGATCACAGACAAGAATTAGAAATACACTTATTGTGGACTGTTGATTGCAAAGAAATCCCTATGTCTATTCATGGCATATCAGGCAAGGTAGTAGGGATTTAGTCTTGATGTGTATTGCTGCCCAAGGGAGATCCAACTCATTTCTACAAGGCTGCGGACAGCAGCAAGACAGTGCTTTTTTCCAAAAAGCATCTCTGCATCCACACAAATCCCTTGATATAGAAGAGAAAGCCTCAGCATTAGGGTTTGTAAAACACAAAAGAGTGACTCTGTCCTACCAGACTGTAGGTAAGAATCTCGCAAACCATGCTAATCACTTGCAAATTTAGTGTGTCTTTTTAACATGTAAAGAAAGTCACAAGTAGTATTTTGGGTTTTGGTAGGATGGACCATAAAGGCTTTCCTGCCTGCCGATGGCGTATGCTCAGCCCCTTCTGTCTTCTCAGTTGTCGGGGTTGACTGTGCCACCGGCGGGAGAAGTGCTCTAACCCTTTTCCCAGGTGGGCATTTGCCATTCAGTCTGACTCCCTTCCGTACCCTTCTCCCTCCCGTCACTCTCCACAGTGACGTCCACAAAGTGATCTACTAGGTTAGGAGTAAAACTGAGAACTGTTTACTTCAGCTCCTTTAAACCGACAGGATAGGGCAAATTCACCATGGAAGTTAGGGGAGGGTTTTCTGTGTTCAGTATCATTCCCAGCCATTCTGATTCTTGACTTTTGACAAGGCACAGACACATTACCTCTATTTTTCCTTAATACAGTTTATAAATACATATATAAAGCCATTGGTACAGTAGATACAGTATGTTAAGTGCTTTTACTTTGCCATGTACCATGCTCAATATTGCATGCACCAGGATACCATTTGATTCTTGTAACATTTCTGCAAAGTTGGGCCTGATCTTAGGGATGCAGAAGTGAGTAGATGAGCAGCTTGTTGAGTAGTCCATGGCTAAGCATTACCTTGCTTAACACTCAGACCCATTGGGTCAAACCCTATTCTCTGGACTTGCTCTTGTTTAGTGAATTGATTTGTAAGACACGGGCTGGGGATATAGCTCAGTGGAATAAGCGCCTGCCTAGCAAGTGCAGGGTCCTGAGTTTGATCCCCAGTACTGCAAGAAAAAAAAAAAAAGAAGATTTATAAGACAAAAAAAGCCTTTTAGAATTTGACAAGTAATTCTCATGTTAGCCACTTTTGAGATGTTAAATTTTGTGTGTTATGCTTTTTAGAATTGTAGCATATATTTATGTCTCTGTATGAAATTAAACTACCTCGAATTTTGGAACTGTGATACTAACACAATGTGAAGCCACATCACTGGATTTTCTATTTGGCAAAAGATTTGGGAGAAAATGTGAAGCTTTACTTGTTAACACATAAAAAGGGAAATGATCATGTTAATTTTTTACATCTCCATGGAGAATCTCATTTTATCCCTAGAGATGCGAGTAAGCTGGTTACATTTAAGCTTTAAACTATGGGTAGCTAAAAGTAGCTCAGTAACTAAAGTAATTAAACCAGTTATCACCAGGTTTGAGACATTTTTTATCATTGATGAATAACAGTATCATTAGCTAGCGTCGTATTTTTCAGATGCATCCACACTTCCAGTTCGCTGGTTTGGTTTTGCTGCAGCACCACCTAGAAACGGCCTGTGCTGTGTTTCCAGCCCTTCTTTCATGGGGGAGGAAATGAAAGCATTTAGTTATCAAACCAAGTTTAAGCTCAAAACACGAACTTCTTCCTGTATTTTTAATGCTGCCTAAGAAAACAAATGAAAAGTTGAATACAAGACCTTTTCCCCCCTCCGTACTCACGTGTGGAGTCTCCCTACTAAGGGCTTGTCATTTCTGAAAATTATTTATACCTTTAAAAGCCACAAGGAGAACAGTTGTGTAAGGGATGAGGGCAGGGTGCATGCCACGTGCTCGGGAGGTGTGCAGGAGCACACACCCGTGTGTGTATCTTTACCTAAAATGTTGCTTTCTGCTGCAGGGACTCTTCTCTGACCCAGCTATTCACTATGCATTTCCAGTCAGAAATTTAGTTCCTTCTCTCATTCTTAAAACTGAATATCTCTTTTTTCTGCTTATACATATATTTTTAATTTGTTTCTAGTCTTATTAAAACACTATTCATATAAACAACAAAGATAAGGAGTACATTTGGTGAGAAAGAAAGGTAGATGTAATGGTTTTAGTAATATTTTTCCTTCCATATAGCAAGAATTAGCAAACACTAAGTTGTGCTTAGGTAGCTGTCTGATTCCTGCCTCCCTGGGATACTCATGTGTTCTTCAGAAGGGCAGAAAGACTATTTTACTTGCTGTGTCCTCTGATTATGACATTCAGATATCAGGACTAGAAGATAAAACTGGCTCACTATTTTGGTTCCTTGAAAGGGGTCACTGCTCAGCTGATATATACCTTATTAACCTTTTAATAACATTTTAATTTTAATTTTATTTAGTTAGTTTTAGTGCCCGAAATCGAACTCAGGACCTTATGCTTGCCAGGAAGGCGCTTGTGCAGCTCAGCTGTATCCCCAGCCCTTAATAACACTTTTTAAAAGTGAAAAGTGATCAAAATACTGAGAGTTTTGTTTGTTTGTATTCATTTTGTTGCTGGGATTTGAATCTAGGGTCTTGCAAGTGCTAAGCCTGTGTGCTATGACACAGGTGAACCACACCTGTAGCCACTCAAATCCTTAGGCTTTAAGAACTTAGTTTTTAGACTTGAAAAAGGAAATGTCTATTTAGAAATATAAGTGACATTTTATGTGCAGGATGAAAATGATTTAAAAAGTCATTGTGAAGAATTTTGAAATAAAATTATTTTCAAAGGGGACAAAGTTTTTTTCAACTATTCTCTATTGAGTGAGGAGTGTGGACACATATGCATGCAGTTGTTGCTAGCCAGAAATTAATGTCTTATGAGAAGTTGCAAAGGCATTGTGCAACCTTCCTAAAACGTTTCTGGCTTCTGCTTTGTCCTAGTAAACTTATCTTTCAGTCTGTATTGTAATTTGTGAATATAATAACGTAATGGCTTAACTCAATTGTTTTATGTAAAAATGTGCAGAAGTCATGAATCCCTGAATTTCTATTTAATGTATGTTCATTTTCCCAATAAGTGATAAATATTTGTTAGTTCCTGTTTATTCACAGGATTTTGGAAAGTGAGATATGTGAAGCTTGGTTGTTATGTTATTAATCAGTTTCTAGTATTTAGTCTTTTTTCTCTCTCTGTTTTTTGGAAACAAAATCTCATTATGTAGTTCAGGCTGGCTTTGAACACATTATGTGGCCTAGGATGGCCTCAAACTCAAAACAATGCTCCTGCCTCTGCCTCCTGAGAGCTGGAATTATAGGATTACACCAGTATGCCTGAATAGTACCTAATTTTTTTAAAAATAAATTTGAACTTAAGAAAAAAAGCAGTGCTTGCTTTGGTAGCACATATACTGAGAAGAAAAGCAAAGAAACGTTGATAAGATTCCTTTAAAAGTGATTTCTTTTTTAACCTGGAAACAGAATTTTGTGATTGTCCTTGTACCATATCACTCTTATGAAAATCAACTTGGAAAATGTGTGCTACAGTATAACATTTTCATTGTAATTATTTCTGTATAAATATGAAAATCTTTGACCAGCAGTGTTATGTCTATAAAATCCAGTACTTGGTATAAAACATCTTCTGTCTCAAAAAGTAGTTGTCATTTAACGTTTCTACTTACTGGTTTAACCTTAGGAGATGTCTCAGTATAGCCAGGCTGCTATAACCAGAATACTGTGGACTCTGGGGGCTTAAACAATGAACATTTATTGACACAGTGTAGAATTTGTCAATTCTGATCAAGGGTCAGCAGGTCAGCTGTCTGGCGAGACTCACTTTCTGACTCACAGAAGGCAATCTGCATCTCCCTCTGGCACAGGGGCAAGGGTGCCTTTGGGGTCTCTTTCATAGGGACGCTAATGGTATTCATAAGAGGTCCACCCTAGTGACTAATCAGCTCCCCTAGGCCCCAGCGCCCAATGCTGTTACTCTGGGGGTCAAGCAAGACTTCAGTTGGGGAGGGGGAGGGGCACAAACATTCAGACTGTAACTGGGGAAATCTCTGTCTTTTATACATGAGAAGCAATTTTTTTTTGAGAACTCGTAATTTTTGAGTATGGGTTGATCTCTGTATAGAACTGTTTCTTTTTTGGGGGGGTGGGGGGAGTACTGAGAATTGAACTTAGACCCTTTGCTGCATCCTCAGCCCATTTTAAATTTTGAGTCAGATTTTAGTTAGAACACTTAAGTTGGGCAGGCCGGGCTAGAATTTGGGATCTTCCTGCTTCGGCCATCAGAGTGCTGGGATTGCAGGCATGCATCATTACACCCAGCTTCTGCACAGGGCTTTATAAAGGAGAAAGTATTGGTAGCTTTGAGAGTTAAACCACTTGATCCTTCACCTACCAAAAATGAAAATGAGAAAATAAAATTTAGCTTTGAGTAAAATGTTCAAAAATCATTATGGATTTCCAGTCAGAAATTATTTTCTTCTCTCATTCTTAAAATTGAATATCTATTTTTTCTGCTTATACACATATTTTTCATTCTCTTCTAGTCGTATCAAAACACTCATACGAATTTTCTTAAGTGAGAATCTAAAATTATGCGTGTAAGAAAATTAAGTTATTTAAAATGGGGTAGAGTGTTTAGATCCAATCAAAAGCAAAATGTATCACTGTTTGCTTACTGCAACTTCTGTTCAACATTGACTATTACAAATAGCCCTTGTCTGTTATTTGGAAAAGTGTAGTTTACTCTGTTACTAGTTAAATCCCTTTTATTACAGAAGAATAGAAATACCCAAGATAGCAAATAACTTTAAGTCAGAGATGAGAATCTCGTAAGGCCTTTGGAGTTACAGCGTGCCAGTGAAGTTTTGGTAGTTACTATTTTATAGCATGGACTAGCTGAGTTTAGGAAAAAAAATAGTATTAGATTGTTTCCTCGCCAAGATAAAAATTATTTTACTTTTGAACTCAGTGGTAGAATTTCTGTCATCAAAAGGCACACTGTAGGATAATTATGGGAGTGGGCACCCATGTTTGTGAAATCATCATTCCTAAAACGAAGAGAAATTTCCTCTAAATTTTGTGATGGTCATTGTCAGAGAAAACTATATGGTAAAATCATTTTATATTGCTGCCTTTTCTTTGTTTTCAAACTGTACTGAAATCAATTATAATCAACATTGTTAATGTTCTTTTTTGTTCATACAATGAAACACTAATCCTTCAGTTAGTTGAAGAGGGCATATTTTTAATGGCCATTTTTTTATATACTTTTTCTTAGTGATGATCACAAAATCTATGAAATTTAAAGTTACGGTGTGTGGGACTAGTCAGTGGAGCCTCGACCTTGAGAAAAGAAATAGGAAGCTGTAGCAACCACAGCTCCTTTAAGAGTTAATAGCTAAAAGCAAATGTGAAATCAGTGTGTAAAAAGGAGAACTCTTGCTGGCATTTATGGACAAGGCGCTACTGCAGAGATTTGCTTGAAGCTTTCCTTCCAGGAAGTCCCTCTTTAGAGCGTGTTGTCTTTATTGAGCTTGAGCAGTTGGCCTTAACATCTCACTATGTGGATACACACGAGCTTTGTATATATATTGGCGAGTGACCATCTCAGGTGTTTCCTTGTTTCTGTGTCTCAGAGACAGCAGAAAGTAAGCGTAAGTCCTTTCTAGTTTTAGGGAAACTACTTGTAGAGATTAAAGTTACAGAAAAGTACATGTACGGGGCATTTATGTTTGTATCTAAAAACAGTTACTATATGTGAGATCTAGTGGAGATTTTTCAGACATGAACCACTGTGTCTGCTCTTAACCTTTTGTTAAATTTTCGTCTTGTGCCAGGGTTTCTGGGACACAGAATGGGTACTGGAAATCAGATAAGTGTTTAAAACCATGAAACGTGCCTTTAAGCTTCTATCCTTGTGGTTTTCTCTGCTGCCCTGGAACTTCTGTGAGGTTCTGTCATTTTCAATCAGCAGAGCGTTCATGTGACCAGTGTATCTGATAAACTTGTCAATGCCTTCTTAAAGCAGGATTCCCCAACCTATTCAGTTCCAACCCCCGTGCTTCATTTCAAGTACCATCTTGAAAAGACAGCGCTGTGTCACAGGCAGCTGTGTATAGCCAGCTCAGTCTACAACTAATTTGTGCAGGAAAAAATTAAATCAGGAGCTAAATTATTTCATGATTGCTCATTCCCAACAGAGTTGGGCATCATTCTGAAGAAAATATCAAATAATTGGTTTCAGGCCGTGTCAGACACATGCAATTCCCTTCTCTAATGGCTGTGTGTGGTAGCACCAGGCCTCAGGGGTCAGCAAGGAACTGGAAATAGCTTAGTGCCTGGCACGGCAATAGAGAACCGAGCACACAGGAAATGAAGTGGCAATAAGTGCAATCCATAGGGGAAATGTGCTTCACTTGGAGTTTAATATATCGTTTCAGAATCTGGCAGGAAGCCATGCAACAATTGTTTACCTTTTTGTCAGCATCTACATCTGTTCTGTTTTGTAAACAGTGCTTAACTCTCAGTCGGTAAATGCCGGAATCAATAACAACTGTTAAGGGATTTCCTTAACCCCCCTTCCCTTCTTTTTTTCATATTCTACAACAAATGCACACTACAAACAATGTTTGCTTTAGATTAACAAGGAACAGACATTAACAGGGTCAAAGGGATTTGTTTGGGGACATTTTATAGCTTCTTGGGTCTACAGTAATTATATCTGTGTGATCTGAATGTATTTTGTAACCTATCCAAATTAAACTGTTAAAAAAAATGCTAGCACACAGTAATGAAGATTATTTTTTATAATTATCTTAAGTACTGTGTATAGAAAACTGCTGGCACTGTTTGTAATAATTTAGTTCTGGGCAATATTGTTTATTACAGCTGCTATACAGAAATATTAAGTTGCTTTTTGCAGCTTCAGGAAATTAGTGATTATATCCAGCAGTAATAATTATTTAAAACATGCTTTTAGTGAAAAAAAACCAACCATACACACACACACCATATTGATACATAAAAATGGGTTGCTGTGTGACTTGTGCCAATAAAACTCAACATATTGTCAGTAAATGGCGAAAGAAAGGATAGCATTGCTTGTAAGTCCAGTCTTCAGAAGAGACCACGTAGATGACTGGTGTCATAAACGCAAGATTGTAGTAGTTATGGAATCACTTAAAAATGAATGGAAACAAGATCAGAGGAACATGTTATTGATGACAGAATTTATCCAAGCATTTCTCCACGCCCTGTTCTGGAATTTTGCTTCTTAAAATTTTCATGTTCGCAATTGCTAAGTTGTCTTTGTTTTTACTAAATTACTTCCTATCTGATTTAACACAAACCTCATTCTGATTTCAGAATTTTGTTTTATTCTGTTTTTATTTGTGTGATAGGTATTAAACTTAGGTTTCTCCTTCATTTTTTTCAAATGTGTGACTGTTTGGAATCCTTTGTTGGATTAACAAATCACAAATAAAATTAGGAAAATTTTGGATTGGGTCACTGAAGATTTGTATTCTGTGTTTTAAAAAATTTGTGTCTATGGATTTGGTGTAAAGTTTTCAATTTTTTTTAATTTGGTGATTGAACCCAGAGCCTTGCACATACCTGGCAAATGTTCTAACATTGAACTATACCTTCCATCCTTTACTGACCATCTTAACAATTATTTTCCAGTTTTACTTACTTAAATTATTTTGGCCAGTTTTTAAAAATATAATCTGTCACTGTTTTGTAAAGTAAATTTAATTAGAAATAAAAATTTGGGAATTTGGATAATATTTTATGTTACTCCTATTGAGACTACAGAGTACTTTGGCTTCATTTGTGACTACGTAATGTTAATTTATTTGGCGTTCTGTTACTGTGTTTGATATTAATTACTGTATGGTAATGTTGTGCATGCAACTACCAATTCTATGAACTCCTTATTCATTGTGATCATCCAGAAGGTCTAGATTTTGGGTCTTTCATCAAAATGTATTTTACATAAACATATGCTTTATTTTAAATTTGTACTGGCTTTACTAAATGAAATGTATTTTCAGGTTTAGAAGCTAGGCACATTCTGCCCTTCACATGTACGTTTATCCAAAGATTGTTGACTCACTTTATTACCAATTTCCATGATGACATGCACATGACTCAGTAAAAATGAAATGGCATTTAACACTTTACATGTCTCGTGTAAATACGAAGAAAAAAGATTATTTTAATAGATTTTTTTCCTCCAGAGTAGAATCTGCTGTTGAAAGCAATGGACAAAACTTATAAGCCAACTTTCACCTTTTGTAATTTGTGCCAATACCAAGTGGAAAATGGCCACATGATATCAAATATTTCTCTACAAATTACAGAAGTAGAGTTTTAGCCTGCAATGCTTGTGTTTTGCCTCCATAACATCTGTTTGATAGGAATGAAAATCTCATCTTTATCCTCTCATGTTAAATACTTTAAATGAAATCTGTATCATTTAGTATGCAAGTTTAAAACTTTTAGGATTGAAAATTTTATATCGCAGGTCAAAATGTTCCAAGTTTTATTGTTCTTGAAATAATCAAAGTGGCTCTCCTGCATTTATATTAGCATTAAAATTAACTTTCTAACAGGGCTTGAAATATCAGAGTGGTTAGCAGTATCTATCGTGATGGACTATCTGAGGCACTCATGGGGGGATGGGTATTGTGTATGGATCATTAGCCAATTCTAAAAAATTGATTGTTAAAAGTAGCCCTTTGTTGTATGAGGTGAAGGTAATAATCATTATTCCCCAAGACAAGGGATGATTAAGTGCTAATTAGCAGGTTATGAAGTGTGCAGTTGTAGTGAGAGCATAAGGAGTATTTTCCCCCTGATTGTAAATGCTACCTGGGGACGACAGGATCAACAAATTGGTGGCTGATGGCTAACTGTAATTTTCACCCCTCCTCCAGAATGTTAAACACCACATGGTTGAATTGCTCAATATCAGAGCAAAAGTTTCTGTGCTGAAATCTTAACTTGTAAAAACATCAGAATTTTCTGCTAACCTGTTATTCTTTAAAATATATCTTATGCATGTAGTATATGTCTGTCATTAATTTGATGTTTTCCTTTAAGAACTTGAAGTCTTTATTATTAAACTTAGGTCTTCTTGTTTTTTTCTTATTTTCCCTGTTTTCTTATTGGGTTTATTGCAATTCTGGGAGGTTGAATCTAAGACCTTCACACTGAGCTATATTATCCAACTCGCCTGCTTTTTACATTGAAAAGAAGATGGATGTGGTCATCTTTATATCAATTTTAAAAAGAATTTGAGTAATTCACTTTCACAGTCCTCAGATAAGAATTGCATGGTTGTATATGTTTTCACAGCTTGAAAAATCTAATCTTTATTGATACATTGGGAGCTCACATTTTATGCTCTTACTTATTTATGCAATAATTTTGATTTGATCTTTGAAATAGGCCTTTAGACTGATATCTCCATGAAATAAAGAGATGTATATAGAGATTGACTTCTGAAAATATCACACGGGCATAAACCTGTTTATCCAGTGTGATTTGTAATAAATATGAGAGATTTATAATACAGCAGCCTTTGTTAATAATGATCTATACATTTTTCTAGAAAGAACAGATTTATACTTTTTAAACAACAGTTAGCGTTTACACACACTAAGATCAAAAATAAGATGAGTCATCTAATATCAATTTGAGATCCCGCACACTGCTTTGGGATGGAAACACAGGAGTACAGGTGTGTCCCCGACTTATCATAAGACCTTTGGAGCCTTCTAGCCTCCAAGTGAATTCCAAGCATGTAGGTACCTTTCACCTTGGAAATCTAGAAATCTTGCTAAACACAAAAAGCTATAAATCTATAAATGGATGACCCCCCCCCCCAGTACTGGGATTGAACATAAGACCCTCTCACTGTGCTACATCCCCAACCCTTTTTAATGTAACTTATTTATTTATTGAGATAGAGTTTCACTAAGTTGTCCAGGCTGGGCTTCTATTTGTAGTCTTCCTGCCTCAGCTTCCCAGAGCACTGGAATTACAAAAGGGTACAACCAAGTCCAGATTAAATAGCTGCTGTCTGATCCACTTGCTTCCTGTGAGTGAGAGAAGACTCAGATGGTGACTAAAGATAGGGTATTCACAGTGTACATTGCAGTATGTTGTCCACTGTCCTCCCTCCCATCTGATACAAGACTCATAGGACAATCTTAAGCCTAATATAAAATTCCCAGTTATTGCTTCCATTATTTACTTCCTTTTTGTTACTTACAAGCAAAAACTTGGAAAAATATAATTCTGTCAATAAATTATTTATAGCAGTGTGTGTGTGTATGTATGTGTAGTGCTGAGTATCAAATCCGCAGGCTTGCCACATGATAGGCATGTGCTCTGCCACTGAGCTACACTCAGATTTACTTAAGATGTTTCAGGCCTCCAGTACTGTTCTGTTCATATGCTTTGTTGAAGGTATAGAGCACAAGCTAATGTAATGAGGCTCTTTCTCTAGTAGGTGTCTTTGAATTTCAGGTACCTTCCTGTGACCATCTTCCTTGACACATAGGCTGGCAAAGGTGTCTTCAGCTTCGTGTTCTTGTAGTGCCCCGCTACTCTGAGCAAAAGCTGAAAGGGCTGATGGTGTAGGTCAGTGGTACAGTGGCTGCCTAGTATCTGTGAGGCCCTGGGTTTGCTCTCTAGCACCACAAAACAGTAAAGAAGTCTGGCTCTGGGTACCTTGCTTAACTTTCAAGAAGATACCAAAGTTTGGAAAATAGACAGTGGGCTCTTCCTTCTTTGGTAGAGAACTGTATTTGCTTACCAAGTGGCAACACTTTGCTTCTGAATCCTTAGGACAAATGTGAGATGTTCTTGAGTGTCCTTCAAGGATAACAAGAGGGAAGGGAGATGCCTAGAAGCTGGGGCGATAGTGGCAGTAGTGGGATAGTGTAAATGCTATGGGAAGAGCTGGAGCAGAAGGAAGAGGTTCATGTGAGAAACTGTAAACTTGTAAGTGCACAGAGAAAGATGCACCCTGCTTTGTTGGGAGTGGGATTTCATCAGATGCCTTCGCAATCAAAGAAGAGAACAGCTCATAGACTGCTCCTCAGAGACAGCACGGGAGGGGATGGCTCTGCTTCCAGAACGTATGCCAGCAGCGTTCCTGGAGCCCTGGCTTGTTTCTGTTTGTTTCAGAAATAATATAAATTGGTAAAATTAAAGCTTTGGGAACATCTTGAATGTGTTTCCTCAGCAAGAGAAAGAGATGGTAGAAAACCAAGATTGTTTAGGCTGTTGCAGGAAATGTTAGAGAGAAGGTGTTCATTTATCAGCTAGATGATTATGAGAAGAGGCCAACATTCACACTGTGGGAGCCGGAAGAATGCGAGATACAGATTGCCTTTATCATTAAATGTGTAACATTACATACCAGATTATACACTGTGTAAACTTTGTGGAGCTGAAATTTCCTCTTGAGCACACTTGTAGATTTCAGCGTGTCAGATATTTAAAATCTGAAATAAAGTGAACAAAATGATTCACTACTAAAACTGCCTTTTAAATGAATGTTTTTATTACTTTAAATTACTAGTGCAGTGAATTTTCAGTATAAAAATTAAGATATTAAAGACATATAAAAGAAAAAATCAGCCTTTAGATTCTCTTCCTTCTAATCCCAACCTCCAGGGTGACTGCTTTTAGCTCACACATTGTTGAGTAGAAATTAGCTTTTGTGTATGAGTCATTTGTAGGAAAACAGATGCATCCTGAAATCACAGTGTGAAGTGAAATAAATCAGACTTGCAGATTAAATATCACGTAATTTATATGAGAAACCTAAATTATAAATACGGAGAAAAATAAAGATGTAGGAAGTAGGTAGATAGAACTTTCTCGAGTTAGTATATCATTATTTCACCATTTAATTGACAAACTTCATTAGTAGACACTCAGATTTTTCCCAGTTTCTGTTCCTTAAGAGTTTTATTTCTAGAAGTGATATTCCTGGATGAGTGAAGTCTTTGACTTTTGAGAGCATATTCGTGTGTGACAGCAAGTCACCTTGTCAATACTATGTATAATTTATGTATATGCCTCAAATGAAGATAATAGCACTTAGTTAAAAAAGTAATTGCCCTCCAGAACAAACATGCCTACCATCTTAGCTACAGATGCATGTGCTCATTACACAGCCATTCATCCACTGTGATTTGTACAGTGAGTATTGGAATCCCTGTGCTCGCCTGCCTCCTTCTGGATCCTCGAGGCTATTGCTGTCTTGACAAAGGAGGCCTGAGTAAGCGATGGTCGTGACCAGCGACGCTGACTGCTCAGCGTCCTGAAAGCTCTCGGGCTTTGCAGAGGGACGCTTAGCTCTGCCTTCCAGCTTTGCCACTTTGCGGCTCTGAGCCCAGAGATAGATTGATCACCTTTCTTCTGAGTGTCCCATCATTTAATCTAGAAGATAGAGATAACAAAACTTCGCTCACAGTGTTTAAGTGCTAGTATAGATCTTACACGTAGTAGCTGGCATAACCGCTTTGTTGTATTTGAGTGAACCATGTGCCTGTGTGTTGAATATGTACTGCACACTCCCCTGGATGTGTATATAGCATTGTATTGACAAGGTGACTTGCCGTCATATAATAATGGGATGTTTGTAAACACCAATACATGACTAGGGGCTGAATATTGGTTATTTTTTAAAATCAGCTCCACAATCACCATTTTATCTTTCAAGTACTTTATCTAATACTTCCCGGAATTTAAAAATAAACTCCAGTAGTGAAATAAGACTAAATTAAAAACAGTGAATGTATCCAGAGACCCTCTCTGCTTATCCTTATGCTTCTGACCGCTGCTGTGTGTGAACGACTGGCTGCGTCTAGTCCAGCTCTCGTCTCCTCCTAGCTGTGTACTTCCTGAGCTACAAATCCTGCTCATTTGCTCCGTCGAGTGGGCCACAGGCCCTCCGAACACAACGGGGTGGCCAGAACGTCTCACCATCCCGAGCCCTGCTTCGGCGCCCCTGTCTGAGTCAGTGGCATTAACAACCATCGCTCGCTCTGTCCTCCTGCGCCACCCCCAACCGTCAAAACAATTACCCGGGTTTGTCACTTTGCCTCCCCATCTAAATATTTCCCAATCCGTCTGCTCCTCTGCATTTCTGCCACTGAGGACGAATTTAGGTCCTTTTGCTTGGGCCGTTCAAATCATTTGGTTTTGCTTTTTAATGGGATTCCTTCGACTTAGTCTTGGTTTCTTCTAAGGCATGTGCCACGCGCACTTTACGGCCTGCTGCAAGCCCTTCCCGACTCCTCCTCACCTCCATCACGACAGGGCCCCAGCAGCTGGGCGTTACAAAGCCAGCCTTTCTCGGCCCTGCACTTGCCTTCCTCGGCCTCATGCCGTGCTTCTCTCTGCCTCGTATCTTTCACTCCAGTAAAACACTGAACAGACAGAAAGCGCTCGCGGTGATGTGATTTGTGGTACCTCCTCTCCTCCTCCTCCCCTTCTTTGCCTAATTCCCATTGATCCTTTCTGGTGGCTCAGGTGTCATTTCTTCTAGGAAGCTTTCTACGAGCCCGAGCCCTTAATCTGTACTCCCACTGCACCTCCATATGCCTTTCTCAAGGCTCTAAGAATATTCTATTAAAATATCTAATTAGGGGCCTGCCTCCCCATATGGACTCTAAGCACCTCAAGGGCAAGAATTATTTATTTTCTCTAGCACCCAATCCACTGCCTAACACATACCAGGAGTTCAATGAATGTTTTTTAACAGAACCATTTTCTTAAAATAAATCAGTATCTTGAGATGTAATAGTCTATATTGATAGCCGACTAGTCAACTTATTAATTGAGCCCCTACTATTTAAAAAATATTGTGGCAAGATTAATGGGATTCCCTCCCCAAAAAGATCTTTGCCTCCTGTGTAGACTAAGAAATAAAATGGAAATATATGAAAAGCTGTTAGAAGTTATGCAGACAAGCCGTTGGAACATTCGGGGAAGAAAGTGCTTCTACCAGGTAGGGGTCCCTCCTGGCTTCCGACCAGAGTGATGAAGATGGAATAAAACCAGATTGGCCCCAGGATGGGCAGGAGCTGGAGAAGCAGAAAGCAGGCAGAGATAAACCACGGTACTCGTTTCCCGGTGATTTTCTACAGTACAGGGAGAAGTGTTAGCTCTGAAATAGAACTCCAAAGTGAGAAATGTGCACAGAATGGAAGGTCTGTTTGGAAAACACCAGGCAGAAAGAAAACATGAGCCTTGTTTCTCAGGTCTTCTGGCTTCTCCCATCTTATCACCTAAGCCTGCGAGTTCACCTGGGGCCACATTCTGTGACCCAATTCCGCTGTACCACCCAGGCCCCGCTACCCCTGGACAAGCTAATGGTATTTCATTTCAGAAAGCCACTTTCCCCCAGGCCACTTTTCCTCTAAAGTTTGAAATTAATTGAAAGCCTGACTTGGTGTGGTGTCATCAAGCCCTCAGAGCTCGGTGGTAAAAACAACTAAACCACAGAGCAGCGTAGGGAGGAACCTGAGTTTGGCCTGAGAAGAACTTGCATGGTCAGAGGAGAAGAGGAAAAGCTTTCCTTTCAGTTCAGACAGCACCGGCAGTAGAGAGTACTGAGGCTTGTTGGGGACAGTGAAGAAAACAGTGACCGGCACACAGGGCTATGCAACAAATAGTTGGTGAAGGCGTCGCCCCAGGTTCTCAACCTGCAAGTGATACCTTTGTTCTTCCTCATCTCTGATATTTATGCAAAAAAGAGAACATGTATTAAAAGAAGAGCATAGTTAAGCTTCTGGAAGGGCAGGGTCTCTGCAGGCCTGAGCAGCAGGAACTTTGCTTTCTGCCTGTATTTCACCTCTTTGTGTCTTGATTTCTCTCCCTGTGAGGACTTTTTTCTCAGAGCAGTTTCTCCACTCAGTAGGGTGTGTCTCTCCTGGCAGCTTCCTACCCACATGTGGACAGCTTGTTGCAGCGTCAGCTGAGAAAGCCTCAGGGAAGACTCCAGCTGGCCAAGGGACAAGCTTCTTAGGAGAAAGGGAAGGGAGCGCTGAGTACAAAAAACTAAGGTGCTGAATAAAGGGACAGCGGAATGAATGATGTAACCTCAGCCGAGGAACAGTTCACCAAGAGTCTGGAAAGCCAGTTTTTGATGCTTAAATTGCATATGGCATTGTCGACTTTTGAGCAGAATACTAACTTGAAGAAAATGTTTAAGGAATAGGATTTGCCCACTGATGCATACGATGACCTGAACCGGAAGAAGGACATAAGAAAGCTGCCTAGAAAAGAATCCCCCCCCCCACCCCCGGAAATCCAAGTGTGAGCTATTGAAAAGTTTATGTTGAGACAAAGCCATCCAAATTGAGGATGGAATGGCTTAGTGGCAATACCAAGAATTAATGGAGAAGTCATAGAGCAACCGCTTTCAGAGTGTGGCTTCTCATGGAATAAGTTAGAAACACAAACTCTCAGGCTGCACCCCAGACTCAAAGAATCAGAAGCTTTAGGGGTAGGCCTGACACTGTGTGTCAACAAACTCTGGGCAATTCTGGTACAGCTTGGGTTGGACTGACACCAGTGTGTCATGTTTGTTGAGATCGTGGAATACGTGGCAAGCTGGCCATCATTCGGATCTCGGCTCGTTTGTGAGTTTTGTAGCCTTGCACAAGTTATAACCTCTTCGTGCCTTTGAGGTGAATGCTAGTGTTAGTGTTTTCCTCGTGAAGCTTAGAGAATTAGTGTTTATAAGTACTTCTAACAGTACTTGCTACAGAGTAAACCTTAACGTAACTTTTCTATTATTGTCAGTAGAGCTTGGTATTAGGTATTTGTGTAAATAATTACAGGGAAATGTACATCAGGTCCTTTGGATCAAAAGATGTTCATATTATGCTAAAAGAGGCCTTACTGATTCAAATGGTTCATTGAAATCAACTCCTGACCCCCATAACTTGTTCTTCAATTAAAATGTCATTGCTAGTTTTCTCAGTGGGTTCATTCACTTTGTAATTCGATGATTAGTAATTTGCCTTCTCTGAGCCTCTGTGTTTTCATTGCTGTTGTAGGGAAGATAGGAAATAACATAGGTATAATTTTGTTGCTATATAGTGTATCCAGTGAATATTATCTCATAGTGACTCTTCTTTCCTTTCTATCATTTTACGCCTTTGTGTTTCAGTTGATTTCTGACTGTCTGTCTTTTGCATTCTACCTGTTTTTATAGGGCAGAGGTTGGCAAACATTCCTGTGACTCTTAGTAAATATGCTGGGTCGTGCAGGCCATAATATCTCTGTTCCAACTGCTGGACTCTGCCCTTGTATAAGCTAGCCACAGATAATACACAAACAGTCAACGTGGCTCTACTGCAGTGAAACTTCATGGACACTGAAACTTGAACTTCATGTAATTATCTCACATCATTAAATCGTTTTCTTGTTTTCATTTTGTTTCCAGTTTTTACAAAGGGAAAGGGTGTAGTTGTCCCACGAGCTATAATGCACACTCGGCATCTCTACTTATGGGGACTGCTGCTCCCCTGGCCTCTCACTTCCTCCCTTCCTTCATGTCTGCCCTTCCCTTCCTTTCTTCTTCATCAAAACCTGGGCACTGACAACACTGGATCAATTGCAGTTAAAGAACATGTGTTTATTTAATGAGTTTTATGTTTTAATTGGAATAGCAAAATCAACTAAAAGTGGGCGTGGTGGCACACACCTGTGATCCCAGCACTTGAGAAGCTGAGGCAAGAGGATCACCACAAGCTCGAGGCCAGTCTGGGCTACATAGTGAGCTCAATACCAGTCTAGGTTACATTGCGAGACCCTGTCTCAAAAAATGAATGAATTAAATGAATTAATTTAATTTATTAATAAATATTAATAATATTAATAAATTTATTAATTTATTTAATTCTTTTAATTAACATTAAATGAATCCAATATTTGATTAAATTATATACTCAAAAAAGAAATAATATGTTGCCTAATTTTGAAATTTTTTTCTCTTTCAATGAAAAAAAATGTTTCCATGAAACAAACCATACAGAATAGAGCCCAGTGTCCTATTCTGCATAAATGCCATCCCACTTATATCAAAATAGGATGACAATCAGCTAGTATTTTCTTCACTGAGTTTCCTTTCCATGGATTTCTCTTGGCATTGAGTTTTCCTATGGATTGAACATACAATGTCTTTCTTCTCTCTAGAACTGAGATAGTTGGAGAGGTAAATTTACTCAGACAGGAATGGCCGCGGGAGCTGATGGTGATAGGTCTAAGTCATGGCCTTTGTGAGCCTGCAGCTCTCTCTCTGGACCCCTCTTATGTCACCAGACGGGGTACATGTCACATAGTGTCTTGTGGATACATTGCAGGCAAGTCTTTGTCGAATTAACAAGTGAAACCCACTTAAGGATGCTGTCTACAGATCACGGGCCTTCTGAGGAAGACAGTGTAAAAGATGGTGTCTGCCTCCAAGGTGCTGAAATTTGAGGGAAATATGTCTTTACCTTTATGGTTGTATAACAATAACTAGGTGAGGAAGGCAGCTAAAATGGAACAATTAGGCACAAAATTCACCCAAGTGCTATAACCCCCTCTGCCAGGAAATCTCTTACCTGTGAGGCCTGTGCCTTACTATGACAGAATAATAAGCTCATAAGGACAACTTCCCAGGTGGGCACCAGGGATTTCTATTATCACTGTGTCTGTCTCTTTTCATAGAAATTTTAACACACGTTCATAGCCATTATGATTTCCTACCTGATAAAAAAGTGTGAATGGAATCTTGTATTTTGTTTTTTTAGTCTCGGAAGGAAAAATTATTCTATCTCTTTTGAAAGGTTGTGACTCAGTTAGAAAATGTGTTCAGGAGCACGCTCAGGGGTGTCTGAACTTAAATCTTTTTGATGACCACATTGTTTTTAGTCCTGTGCTAAATTTTTAAAATTAATTTTTAACATGTTATAATCAGAGCTCATAATGTAACTTCTCTGTCATGGCATATTCCCTTAAAAATGAAATAGTAATTCTCATATACAACCTGAGGCTATAGTAAAAATGAATTGTTAGCTTAGTTTAGTTTTTTTTTTTTCCTGCAGGCTAATTTTTAGGCATGATCAGAGAAAGTAACACATATGATAAGAAATACAATTAAGTAAACTTTGGCAAAATTTGAGACAGAGAAAGGAATATTAGGAAGATATTCCTTTAAAAATGTGCAATTAGATACAGTACATAAAATCTAAAACCCATTTCATTACAGTAGAGGTATTTTATTATTAAGCTGTTCCCTGAAAGGGTCAGCGAATGTAAGTGTTTACAACTGGAAGTTAAGCCAGAATAAAACAAAAGCCAACTGAGAAACATCACCCTGGGTACAGTTCTTGAGTTTGCCTAAATTCAGATGTAACCCGTTCTTCGATTAGCATCTTCAGCTAACAGTGACCACGGCAGGAGTCAGATGTCAGATACTCCCTCTAAAACAAAAAAAGGACAGAAAGATGGAATACAGAAGAGGGACAGGAGTATCATACCACCAGCAAATGAACAAAAACTCAAGTCTCTTGCTAATGTAACACTGACATCTTTTGCCAGGGAAGATGAAACAGAGTGCGAGAGAATTTTGTTATCATTTAGCCATGAGTTTAGGTCACATCCAGTGGAGCCACTGTCGGCCCAGGAGCCATGGAAGGGTAATAAAAGACCTGGTTTCTTTCAGTTTTTCTCACTGACCCAGAAGAATGGCTTCAGGGAACTCTATCTCCATCCTTTCCAGCTACTTAAATTTCTCTTTGTGAACAGGGTTTATTGCTGCATGCCCCCCCCCCCCCCCCGCAAAGGAAGCAGCAGACAGCCTTGCTGTGGGAGGGCTCTGTGTAGGTTGGGAAGCATTTATTCCAAACCCAGCAGTCCATGCAGCTGTCTCTTTTGAAATCACAGTTACCAATCCTGCAGTTGGGTACAAAGTTTAGTGTAACAACTATCTTGGCCCAAAACAATCAAAGAGATCAGGTATAGAAAACTCAGATATAACGTATATCAGTAATTTAATCTCCTCTCTGCATTTCATTGTCATGTGCCACCATAAAATCAGGTGACATTTCATAGTAATCTGTATGATTGTCTAAGTTCCTAAAAGGGTGAGGCCATTAGCTATACTCAGTAGATTCCCAACACCTTACTCAGAGCCTTTGATCTCACACACACACACACACACACACACACACACACACACACAAAACCAGTGTGTTAGAGAGTCAGCCCAGCAGAGGTGCAATGAGAGGTCTTGGAACAGGGTCACTGTTTAACTTAATGAATGTCAACCTGAGCAGTGGAATCCACTAAATAACAATAATGTTTAAATCAGTCTGTAGTAAAATAGATTTTTATATGGAATTTATGATTATTTCCCTTCAAAATATATCCTGTTAATATGAAATGAATGTGAAACTGTTATTAATATGAAATTGGTGTAGTGATCAATGTGGAATTAGTATGTTGTGTACCCTAATTATATGAATAAATATGAAGCGCTTCACTAAAGAATTTCATTGATGTAAACTATTACTGAAGCACTGAGATGAGTATTTTATTAAAGGAACACTTGTATGAGGGGAATGTCAAACAAAATGTGTGGAAAGAAATGGGTTTTGTCTCAGAGAGGCGCTGATGTGATTCATTTTTAAATCATTCATTCACCTCGGCCCTCTGGTGGATATGTGAGTGTGGGGACAGGGAGAAGATCTGAGCTTGTAAGGAGCCTAACATTCCAGGAGATAACTCCCAAATGAACAGTTTATAGCGTGGAGTAGCGCATGCTGAAATGCAGGTGTGTGCCAGGTGAAGAAAGCAGTATGGGGAACAGAAGCCCACCCTGGCCTGGGTGTGAGGACCAGCTCCTCAGAGGAGAGGGCAGCAACATCTGCCCAGTGTGAAGCGCTTCTCGGCTCGCAGGCACTGTGGTCTTGTGGGAACTCACGATCGAGACTTAAAAAGAAGCAGTCACTTGCCCACAGTCACGCAGTTAGTAGAGAGCAGCGTGAGGGACGGAACCCAAGCTGCCTGGCTTACAGGCTCCACGCCTTACCTTCTCCTCCATGGCTTCTTGGGCTGCAGCTGACAGAATGAGAAATAGCATCACATAACTTGGGGTACTGGGGATTGAACTCAGGACCCTGCGCCTGCTAGGCAGGGGCTTATTCCACTGAGCTGTATCCCCAGCCCCACATCACATAACTTGGGAGGAAGCCGTAAGTAGGGAATGGTAACAGCGGTGGGGTTTTTCAACTTCTGGAAGTTAAATGATTCCTGGATTCAAAATGATTCACTAACCTTTATGAGGCCCAGCCTTCCCCAGCCTTCCCAGTTCTGTAGCTCTTCGCTCCAACCACGTAGAAGGGGTCTTGACCCTCCCTGTGGCGTATCTAACCCTCCGCATCTTCAGCCTGTGTTGGTTCCGTTTCACTGGACTTCCCAGATACTCACTTCATCCCTTAACCATTTGCTCACTCACTCTTTCGTCACCCTGAGCTTTACCCTGTCTTATTTCGGGTGGCACGTGGAGAAACCTCCTCGGAAGCCGTGAGAAGTAACAACTTCAGTTCTGAAAACTAAGGTGGAAATGTCCTTTACTTTCACGCCGAATGCTTTTCTAATCATACATATTTGCAAGTAAGTGATTACGAAGTGATCCTAGAGGGAAGGGGAAAACACAGCATCATTTTCTTCTTAGTGCACGGGGCAAAAGTAATGTCTGTCGGTCTCTGGAGATTTTCTGCATACTTCTTAGGCTTGCAAGATGCAGAAAAGCTTCTTTACAAACTTAGGGTTGTGGTGATTGCCTCCTGCTTCTCCCCTGCTGTGGCTCCCAGGGTTCTGCAGGCCTCCGGTGTCCCCTCGCCGAGTGGCCAGTCCCACCTGCTCTCAGGAAGTGACCTAAGTGCTGGGAAAGGTGCTTCTTCTTAGTCCCTTGTGGACTTCACATTATAATGCTGTTTAAAAGTTTCCTTTACTGGAACAAATATATTCCATTTGGATTATGTCATGAATTTCATGCAGAATAATAAGCCTTACAAGAACCTGGTGGTGTCACCTCTTTTTACATCACTTGTCTGGTGGCACTGAAAATGGATCCATTTACAGTCAATAACAGGGTGGCTAATGTCCACCTTTCTTGGGAAAACTGAAATGTGTGCCTTTTATCCTATTATACTGACCCACTAGCTTCAGATTATCTGATTCTGTAGCTTCTCATTTTCTCCTGTATCTTAATGCTATTATTAACAAGAATTCTGTTGCTAATAGTCTGGGAAAATAATATGTGTGCTTTCAGCTTCTACCCGTATTTTTAGGGTTTGTCTGATTTAACTGGAGTTAGGTATTTATTCCAAATGCTGCTAGGTTTCAGATCAAATGAGAAGAGCCCTAATATTTCTCTAGATTTATTTTCAATGTCCTAAATTTTACTAGAGGACAATGAGGCTAATAGTTTACCTGTCAGTCACTGCATGAAAAACACTTTTAAATGTATAGTCTTTTAAAAATAAGTTTTATTGTTTATTGGTTTATTGCTTTTGTGATCCTGGGGATTGGAACCAGGACCATCCCATTGAACTGCATCACCCACCACATCTCCCCTCCCTTAAATTCTTAAGACAAGGTGCTGCTGACTCCTTAAATTGCCCAAGCTAGACTCAATCTGTGATCCTCTTTGTATAGTTTCCCTTATACCCTTTATAAGTAATATATATATAGAGAGATAGATGTACTTATACATGTATGTTTATGCATATATCTACCTATAAATACTTGTATCTACAGATGTATAAATATATGTAGAGCAGGAGTGAGGAAAACAATCTTTTAAAAATTTTAGACAAGGGTTCTGAACATAGCTGTGCATTTTTTCATGGTGAAGTTTTTTCTGAATTACATTTTTATTTTTTAACTGCATACAAATCATACTTTAGGATGAACTGTGTCAATATGCTCTGCCAGGGTCCAAGCCTGTCATGTTTTCCTATCCATTTGCACACATTTTCTGCTTTTGGATTTTCTTAAAGAGAATAAAAATTTTTAAAATGCAGAATTTCAAAACAAGATGACAGGAAATCTACAATGGTTGTTACATGGCATGTGGTTATCTTCAAAGTAGTTGTTCAGATTACCAGCTATAGGCATGCAAAATTGATAAAAAAAAACAATTAAGCATTAACTGTTCCTCTCAATAAACCAATAGAAATTAGTAGTACAATTATCTTAGCTATCTTGTGTGTATATATATATATATTTCCCTTCCTTCTTTTTTTCTTTTTTTCTTTCCCTCAACATTTTCTATTTTAGAAGTAATTTTCAGTTTTATTTTGTCAAGTACTATATGGGCTGTTTCTGCAATACATTTTCCTTGTTTATAAACTTACATCTATAAGTATTAATGTTTTGAAGAATATATTTCCCAGTTAGATATAAAATCTTTGTTTGAGCTAAACATAGCTATTCTAGGACTCATGAAATTTCATTCATTTTGTTTTTTAACTTTTTTTTGAGTGCCTGCTTGGTGTAAGAGATCATGCTGCTTCTGAGTTGCTAAAAATTTGGATAAATTGGACAGAGCCTCTGGCCTCATGGAAATAATTTTATATTGTGATGAATGTGTCTAAAGAAATTCAACTACTCTTTAGGATTTTTCCTAACAGCAGGTTTTCCTTTGTACAGGGCAGATGTGTAGGATACACTCTTTAAACTTTCCTACAGGTGTTCCATGTTTCTTCCAGAAATAAAAAAGTCATAAATTTCTAGCTATGGAAAAAGCCAGGTTTTATTTTCTTAGAGTCATTGGTGCTTTATGCAATGGCACCTCTTTGGTTGACTTTCTAAGATCAAAATCTAGGTTTTCTGCTGCCCAGAGAATGATTTTCAACTACAAGGACTTTTTAGCTGGAGCTCATGCACCCCACAGCAGTAGTCTCAAATCCCAGTGTGTGCAAAACTCACTTGGAGCACTTGCTCAAAAGGAATTTTTATGGTGTTCTTTGCACAGAGACACAGATTCATTAGAGCTGGAGATGACCCTGGAATGTACCCTTTTAGTAATACAGAAGTTCTACCACCATGCTGCCATTTGAGAGCTATAGCTGGACTTCATGTGATTTGGGTCAGCTCTCTAATTGTGACTACCTGGAGATTTTTTTCAGCAAGAATCGTGGTAGGTTAGGAGACTTTCATTAATTTCTCAAAGGAATCTGCAAAACTTCCGTGATATTAGAAGCAACAATGTACCAACAGGACAAGAGAGTGGTAAAAGCCACGGCACAACCAACAAGAACCAACAGCGAAGGTCTGACCGTGGAAGGAAAAACTACAGAGCAGATACACGTACTCACGCTGTGCAGCCGCTCCTCTCAGGGCGCATCGGACTGCCGTCTTTTAGGAAAACCTCCGAGGTGAATGGATACGCTGGTAAACTGGTGTTCATTAGTCACAAACAGTTTGAGAAACATTGTTTTATATGTTTTCACTTTACTATAGAAGCAAATAAAAACTTTAATATGTGATTCTGCATTGTGGATCACCTTAAGGAGGATTTTGCATGTAGTATTTCACCAGAATATTTGACCATATCTTTTTCAAATGATTATCTCTTTTGGAAAAGCCCTTAAAAAGAAAGACAAACATTAGTCCCTAAGTGCAGGAGAGACATAGCTTTTATTATTATAATTTTGCCATAAAGAGAAAGCAGAGGTTTAATATGCATTTTAGAAAAACTTTTATTAAAATAGAGAAGAAAAATTTCTCACCTACCTAGTTATTATTTACCTGGATTTCTTTTCATTACTAGTTCATGGTAAATTATATGTCTTCCTCTGAAGTAGAAATTTACTTTTCTTTCCTTATAATTTTATTGAGACATTGGGTGAAATGTATATATTTTAAGTAAAGCTCATTGTATGTAAAGCAGCACTCATTATTTCAGATATTTCACAGCAAGCATTGGTAACTGTCCAAACATTGTTGCCTCTACTGTAAGGACATGTATGTTAAAGACTTCTTGGAAGAAAGACAGTTCCATGGTGATTTAAAAAAAATAACTTAATTAGTAAGTAAATAAAGACCAGATTGAGTTGGGGAAAGAAGACTCTTAGACTGGTTATATCCAGATGAAGTTTTCTGGAGAGGTGCCTTGGAAGAGAGGCACAAAGAGAAATAATATTAAAAGGAGAAGGAAAGAGACTAATTTAATGAAGGAAAATATAAAGTGAATTTCTGCTGGGAGAAATTCTTTCCTAATTTGTTTATCAGTGAAGAATCGAAGGGACAGAAAACTAGATATACTTTGACTTACAAATTATGAGCTAAGGTATAATGATTAGGAATCTCGTCCTGTGAGACACTCAGGAGATACTGAGGAGAAAGTAAGTCAAATAAGTTTGGGAAATGCTATTCCATCCTTTGTGTTTAATTTTGTTTTAATTGGCCTTTCACAAAATGATTGTATCACAGAATTATTTTGCCCATAAATTAAGAACCCTCACAACACCCCTTGGGAGAACACTGAGCTAATAGTGATAGGAAATAAAGGCTACTAATTAATGGGCCTCCACCGTAATCATTGCTTCTTTGGGACAGAAATGATTAGATTTAGGTCATACATATTATTCTGTCCTGTTTCATTATTAAGTGATAAAGATTTATTGTATTAAAATGGATTTGCCTTTCACTATTGTAGTATGTCTGGACTACAGAGTATTTCTAAGTCTAGATCACCAAGGTAAGATCTCTTCATGTGGAGTACTGGACTCTACGGACTATAGTGATGTCTCCTAAAGGTTTTTGTTGGGAGATTCTTTTCTCACAGTGTAAACATTTCCAAATACTTCCAAATTATAATGAACCAAATAAATAATTCACTAAATATGCTTAATTTTTAGTCAAACTATGAATGTTCTTTCCTGATAATTAGGAAGGATGCTTAAAAATTTCGAAGATTTGTTTTAAAAATATATCCAGAAGAAACTTTAACATCTAGGAGATTAAACTATCCCCTCGTCTCCAGAATCAAAGCTAAAGAGAAATCAAACAGGCCAAATAGCAGTTCTCTTTTCTTTTCATTTTTTGGGGTCTCAATTTTTATAGCAAAATCTTAGTTATGTATATCAGTTCCATATCTTCCACACTCTAGGACCTTTACTGAAGAATGGTAGGTGTAAGCAGGGCTATTTAGAAGTAAGTTTGAATGTATATGGGACTAAGTTAAAGGTAAAGATGAAATAGAAATTTTCTATAAAGTTCTGCTTAGAACAGGACTAAATGCCATACTAAATTTGATAGATGCCTTTCTTATATTACTAACAAAGATACCATGATATCTGTGATCTTCCATGAAAGACTACCACATGGATACGTGTTTGATGTCAGGATTTTAAAGTTTCACTGTAGTAAAGTGGATTACCTAGAACATTGTAATTATAACATTTCTGGAACTATCCTTCTACAACGTGAAGAGAATAATTTTTTTCCCCAGTGGAACTGTCAAACCCTTACACAGTTTCTAAATAGCACACTTAGTATTTTCCTTATGCTTCCTTTACAATTTATAAATTTTCCAGTTTATAATTGCTCCACAAGATAATTCTTAAATACATGTTTTAAGAAGTGTCATTACGAAAGGAAATATTCTTTAAATCCTTGAAAACGTGGTCAAACGTTGTTTTGTGATGTCAAACTATAATGAAATCAACAAAGTAAAGAATATGTAATATTTTCACTGTTCTCTGTACTCTTTGAGGGCATAAGTGGTTTCCACCATAATAAAATGGTAGTGTAACTTGACTAATAGCAGAATTATAAAAGAAAAAAAATCAATCTTTAAGTTGTATTCTTATGGAGGTAATAGATACCATAATTACTTAAGAGTTATTTTTAAATATGATTTCATAAATTATGTCATCTATTTCTTTGTCAATTGATAAGTTAACTTCATAGTTTTTAATGATGTAGAAACAACATGTATAAAGTCTTAAAGACTATTCAACACATAGAAAGTCTATATTCTTTATCTGGCTGTTTTGCTTTTAAGCTTTCATTTTAATTTCAGGCTTACAAAAATCTGGCAGAATACTACAAAGAATTTCCAAATTTCCTTCATACACGGATTCCCCAAATGTTAATATTTTATTTTACCACACTTCTACATTTGCTTTTTCACTTTTTCCTCAATACTTTTTTCCCCTGAACTCTGTTGAGGTTGCAGAAATTTATTCTTATCTGCTACAATATGTATTTCCTAAAAACAAGAGCTTCTTTTTCAAAAGCACAGCACAGGTAAGTCAGGGAGTTGACAGTTAAAGTGTTGATAATGTATTGATTTATGTTGTCATAGTCTCTTAGCCTCCTTTAGGCTGGAATATTTTCTAGTCTCTTTCTCCTTTTGTCATTTTGAGACAAGGTCTCTCTATGCAGCTCGGGCTAGCCTTGAACTCACTTTGTAGCCCAGGCTGGTCTTGAACTCCCAATGAGCCTCCTGCCTCAGCCTCCCAAATGCTGGGATTTCCGGCATGTGCCACCACGCCCAGCCTTCCTAGTCTCTATGTTTCCTGATATGACCCTTTTTGAATTGTACAAGCCAGTTATTTTTCAGAATGTCCCTCAATTGAAGGTTGTTGGATGTTTTCTCATGATCAGATTCAAATTATGATAAATCTAACTTAAAACAAAAATAGAATGGTTTAAGATGTGATTTTTACATTTGCAAATCTCATTCCTGTATATAGCTCTGAAAATTAATCTGTTTGTATCAAATAGCATATTTATCTCCAGCTTCCCAGAGGGGACTAAAAACTCTCTGAGAAAATTTCATGTGTTTTTTAATGAACAAACTTGTTTTAATTATGGAGCATCTTGTTGGTTTTGATGATGTATGGAATCACATAGATTGTTTTAATATTTACTGAGAAAACAAACAAAAATAACCAACTATATTGATTTTCTCTTTTCACAGTTACTCCTGAATTCCCACAGAAAGGAAGAAACTTTTCTCTATCCTTAGATGAACTCAAATTCTTATCTCAGCTCATAAAATCCTTTCTGGAGCTAGAAAACGATGTTCAAGAATTATTTGAAGCAATATTTGTATCAGTTAAGATGTCCAGAGATACTTCAGGTAATACATTCTTTTGTTTGAATTTGTAAATCTATAACTTTTCTGTTTTTACTTCCTTTCACTTTGATTCTATGCCAGTATTTGAAAAAAAATACATGGTAACATTCTTTAGATAAATGTTTAGTACAGCACACACCATGAATTTCATTTTTATTTTTGAACTGTGGAGATTATTTAATTCTAACTGACAAAGCATCCTAAGTACATTTAAGGTAATTGCCTTTATCTAAAACTAGATAATTTTATTTTTTCACAGAAAAACAGCTTGGACTGTGGAAGATTAGGCAGACTAGATGACCTAGTATTACTTCTGCTGCTGGTTGCAGCTAGGTGATGAGGAGCAAAGAGTTTAATCTCCTTAGGCCTGAGTTTTCCCATCTTGAAAGTAATCATGGAGGATTAAATTAATTTTCTCTTTGTTTCCTTTTATGATTAGATGCTTCAATTCCATGATAATGTATAGGGTTATGGGCATTAAATAATGTAATGTAAATTAAGTACTTAAAGGATTAGCTAACATATCATAAACAATAAATGTGAGTAGTTAAAAAAGCAATTATAATATATAATATTCTTTCAAAAATATAGTATATTGTTTTAAATTTAGTTCACCTTACAAAGTCTGCTGAAGGAAACTACATTTAAAAAAATTCAAAGGCATAATGGGTAAGGTGTGTTCTCTATTCGTATAGCTACATTTATAAAGATTTTCATTTTTGTCAAATTGTAATATATAGTGCTCTATTTATAGTACTATGTGTCATTCTAAACAGAATGGCCGCCTTAGCAAAATGAAGTGAGTCAAGGAAAGGATTAACACATAATATGAAATTTGCACGTCCAAACCACAATTTCTTAGTAAAAAATTACAAGAGTAAACATACTGACTGAAATAAATTATGTATTTACTTTGCTTGTGTAAATAATACTGGACAAGTTATAGATTTGAAGTTTTTTTCTGTTAACAAGGTTTACTGGATTTCCATGTTTCAAGTTAAGTTTAGGTAGCACTATTAGAAAGTAAATAGTGTAGATCACTGTATTAGTCCATTTTCTGCCACTCCAATAAAGTACCTGAAGCTGGATAATTTGGAAAGAAAGGAGGTTAACTGAGGTAGCAGTGTGGGAGACTGAAAGTCCAAAATGCAAGGCACTAGTTATGGTGAGGGTTCTTCTGCCTGTGCTGCCGTATGGAAAATGGCATGACGGTGACCAAAGTGTGACAAACAGTGAGGAGCAGGTCCAAGCTTGCCCTGTATGCACAACAGCTAAAGTCATAAGAATCACTTTAAGCCTTTTGAGGATGGTGCTCCTAATGCCCCCTTCCCCAGACTCCACCTACTACAGGTCCTTCCGCCTCAGTCTTCCCATGCCGAGGACCAAGCATTTAACACGTGAACCCTGTGGGACATACTCAAGCCATATCCAGACTACAGTGATCATGTTTCCAAATTTGGAGCTAATTTGAAGAAAACTGGAAGTGCATTGCAGACTTTGTGAAGCTAACAAAAGATTAAAAACATAAGAAAGAAAATATGAATATTAATGGAAACTCAAAATAAAAAAGTAGATTTCATTATAAGATAATGTGACCCTCACGGGTCTTCTACAGAGAGCTCTGGGCAGAGCAGTAAGACGTCTTCATTACTGACTGACACGCTAATGCCTCAGACTGCCGACATCCGTGGTGGTACTCAGCCATCATGCCTCGCTAAGACTAGGCATCTCATGATTACCTCGCCACTAGATCTTTTCTGACTTGTGAATCCAGAGACAAAACGAACTCCAGACATCTAGGGTCCCTACCTGTCTGGAGTCATCTTGTGTTAGGCCTAGACCAGGTTCTTGAGGTTCATGTGAGAATTTTATTCTTCAGTGCAGCATAATTTTGAAATTAAAACCCTTGAAGAAGTAGTGTGTAAAGATATTAAAAGGAAATGGCTAAGAATTAAAGAAAAGATTTAACATGCTTATTTTGGAATTTTTTTTTTAAATCTTGTTCAGCTCCATTAGATTAAGATCAAGTAATGTGGAGACTTGCAAATGCTGTAGATTTGAGAGATGCTGTTATCATGCTTGAATAAAATCAGCCAAGCAAATATATAATTATGCCACAGTATACTTTGTTACCCTAAATTTGTCATAAAAGCAGGATGGTGGATTATGGCAACTTCAATATCATATTAATAATAATAGTGTACTATGTGGATACATTGTGGATGATCAAATACAATACGAAGAAGGAATTTTGAACAGCACATATCAGAAATGTCTGAGGACTGCAACATTTCCTTGTGATATATGTATTCTTCATTGCTGAAGTTATTTGTGGGTAAGAAAGTGAAGGTTGATATAATTTGATACAACTTTATGTTATGATTCTGAAAAGAATGATCTTGGGGGAAATTGCCAAAAAAAACCCCACCTTAAATGTTTTTTCAGTGTATCCAAGTTAATCAATTTTTATGAAATGCATTACTTTCTTAAATGAAAAAGAATAATGTTCTTTGAAACTGATGATTAAAGAAACTAAACATATCTTAGGCTAACTGTTGGATAGTCCTGATAGTTAACATTTTGCTTCAAAATCTGTTCTGGGAGAGGATAAGAAAGCAAAGAAAAAAAGAGAACAAGGTATTTGGTCTTCTATGTGCTTGTTTTGATTAGAGTATATTTTGTTAACTTAGAAAAAGTTTTCTACTGTTTCTATGTAACCCAAATAATCTGATGAAAATGAAGGGGTTTTTTTCCCCTTGTCCAGATGTTTTTTTAAAAATCCAGGTGCATAACATCACATACAGAAAATGTAAGATGATTAACCAAATGTTTTACTTTCTGCTTTGATGTTTACTGTTATATTGTTGACTTAGCCAAATTGGCAGTTCTCTTAGCAATTTGAATGTGAACAAGAGTTTTTGTAGAGACAAAAGAAGTCTTTTTCTGAGAAGAAAAAGGTATTTAGTCATTATGTTTATTTGTTTTTGTTTGGTCATGATTTGACGGTTTTCTTATTCCATCATTTTAGAAAATGATAGGGCATTATTTAAGTGTATTGATGCCTTATTGCATTTCTTTTAGATGATGGTATTTTATGGACTGGCTTTGGGTTTTTATGGCACATCTCTAATGCTCCTTCAGAATAAAGCCATTCTTTGGGCAGTTCCTCACTTTTTCCAAAGGTGGCATCTGAGATTTATCTAAACCAGGAGGTTCCTTGGCCCTCATTTTTCTTTAGCCCCAGCAATGACAAAGAGCAATGGCTGCTTCAATTGGATGTAAGAACACTTAGGGTTTGTCTCAGAAGAATCAAAGATTTCAGATCTTCTGAAAGATTGTTTGTACTCTTAGGGGGTCTTAAGAGGGGTCAAATGGCTTCTAAGAGTTCCTTAGCTAGATGGTTAAGGGATTGTATTAGGGAGGCGTATGTAGTTAAGGTAAAGAGGCTCCTACGGTTTGTAAAGCTCATTACTCTAGGACTTTCGCTGTTTCTTGGGCAGAGAGGTCGAAGGCTTCCACATTGGAAATTTGCAAGGTGGCCACCTGGGCTTCTCTTCATACTTTTTCATGGTATTATCTCTTGGATGTAGTCTCTTCTACAGATTCAAGCTTTTGGTGGGAGGTTGCTTGTGAGCCAGAAAAGAACAGTGAAGAAGAAAAGAAAGACTTGTACTTCCCACTTAGAGCTGCCAACAAGGCCAGTTGCTTTGTAGTGCGCACAATGGGAACCTATGAAGACCAATTTGGGTGTGAAAGTGGATGTCACAGGAAGTACTGCCAACCTCCACTCTCTATGAAAGAAAGCGGCAGTGTGGAAACTAACCTGAAGTGTAAAATGAACCACAGAGAACTCTGTAGGGGAAGCTGTTGAGCAGCTGGCATTCTTGTGACCCTCTGCCCTCTTCTGAGGTTCTTAATCTAGGCACACTCTTAGAGAAACATGTTGATTACATGTAAATAACTATATTTGAGAGTAATGAGCCCAAAACGGACTATCTTCTCTAGATAATGTTTTCAATGTATATGAAATATGTATAGTAATTCCCCAGAGTTCATAAAGTTTTACATTGCCAGATTTTGAAATTGACATTTTTTAATCCTAAAAAAATATAAAAATGGCATAATTTACTAAAACCATGGGATACTTTGTGTGGGTTCAGTATTACTAGTTCTGCCTAAAAACAATCACATCTGCTTTCCTGTATAAATTCAAACTTTCAAAATATGTTTTAAAATTTTTCTTAAGGGGGTAATATTTTAAAGGTTTCCATAATTACTTGATAATTCATTTGATTCTCTCACTTTGCAGCTGTACACAACAAAGAAGTCTTGGAAAGCTTATCTTTTTTTCTTACTCATCTTGAAAATAGGCAGATGGTTTATATAAACATCTGAGCACATTACATTTAGTGAATAAACATAATGTATTTGGGAGTGAAGTGATAGATACAAGATAATTAACTTTTCTTCCTGTGACTTAAACTGTAACAATAGCAGCAGATAGTTATTTCCAGAAACAGTTCTACAAAGCTTCTATTTCAAACTAGTGCTGTTTTTCGCCGGAGGCTAAATACCTCTTTAATTAGCTAGTTTTATGAGCTATCTGAAGAAAAGTAGAATGATATTAAGAATCCAAGTCTCTTCATGTCATTAGCAACTTGATCTTTATTGTTTTTTTCTTCAAATTTGCTTTTGAATAGTACTACATGCACATTATAAAATTTTGAATAGGACAAAAGGATATGGGATGAAATTAAGTCTTTTTCCATCTCGTGTGTCTAGTTTCCACCTCAAGAAACAGCTACTAAATATCCCCATAGGAAAATAACACAAAATCTTCTTACACTAGCCTGGTGTTCTTCTTATTAAAAATTCAGAAAATATACGTAGAGACAACTAATTCTTCCTAACCGCTGAACATTTTTGCATATATCAGTTTCATATGCTATTAACTGATGGATGTTTAGAGCTTTTTTCTTTTCATTTGCTACCACAAATAATGATATGATAAACCTCCTTAAAATATGCCTTACATGTGCACAGCTACCTGTATCTCTGAAAGGTAAATTCCAAAAGTATAATTGTCAAATAAAAATGGATAGTCCTAAAGATGATGAAGAGATAAGCCACAGACTGAAAACAAATAGTAAAACACACATCTGATAAAAACTCATATCCAAAATAAACAAAAAAGACTTAAGATTCAATTTAAATATGCCGCGTATATAGTATCTGTACAGAAAACTCACCGAAGAGCACATTCAGATGGCAAGTAAGTATATGAAAAATACTGAACATCATATATCATTAGGGAAATGCAAACTAAAACAAGACCCACCTATTAGAAAGGCTCAAACCCAAAGAATATTAGCAGTGGGCAAATTCTGGGAAGGATGTGGAGCAACAGGAACTCTCATTCTTTGGTGCTAGAATTGTACACTAGTGCAGCCTCTTTGGAAGACAGTTTGGCAGTTTCTTATGAAACTAAATTTAGTCTTATAACCTAACAATTGCATTCCTAAGTGTTTACTCAAATGAGTTGAAAACTTACATCCACACAAAATCTGCTTTTGAATGTTCATTGCAACTTTTTTCATAGTTACCAAAATTTAGAAGCAGCAAAAGTGTTTTTCGGTAGGTGAATGAGTAAATAAAATGTGGTATATCAATACAAAGGAATATTATTTATCAATAAAAAGAAATGAGATGCCAAGCCATGAAAAAAGCATGGAAGAACCTTAGTTATAAATTGCTAAGTGAATGAAGCCAATCTGAAAAGGTGACATATTGTATGGTGCCAGCTATATTATGGTACAGACAAAACTATAAAGATATTTAAAAGATCTATTCTGCCAAGCATAGATATTAAGAAAGCAGAGATATGTACTTAAGCAGGGTAAGGGATTTTTCAGAGCAATGAAGCTACTACATGTGATAAAGTAAAAGTGGATACAACAGCATGTATTTGACACAATCCATAGAATTGCCCAACAGAAAATGTAAATTATGAACTTTAGTTAGTAATAATATTTTAATTTTCCTTCGACACATCAGCAGAGGCATAAACAACAGTGAAACTAAAGATGAGAAAAAGACACGAGAGCTCTGTACTTTCTGCTCAGTTTTTATGTCAATCTAAAGCATCTCTGCAAATAAAGTCTATGATTTTATTTAAATGAGCAATTTGGAAAGATTGCCGAGTGAGTTTATTACATCGATGTTGACTGTTAATGGTATTTTTTTTGCCAAATTATTTTATGGCTTCTTCTGTTTGTGTTCTAGAAAGCCTTTACTATATGGCTCTTTTGAAAATAATAGTTCATTTTTTCCTTTTTTGTTTCATTTTCTTTTATTTGAAAAAATCCATGGGTAATCTGAATTTTAGTTTAATGTTAGGATTGAATGTTACTCATAAGCCCATCTTTTTAAAAAGGCATTCTAAAGTACAAGCCATGGAAAAAGCACCTTTGAAAAACAGTATAATACTATTTGATTCTAAAACCTCAGAGTTGTGATGTGTCTTGAAAAATAAAATAGGAGTTTTAAATTGTGGTTCTGGCCATGTAGTTATGTTACATTTTTTTCTACCACTTTATGCAAATTCTCTAAAGTATTAAAAAATATTCAGAACAATGAACAAACCTGAGCATTGAGGAAAACTTTTCCTCAAAATAAACTTCAAAAAAATTTCCTGAACGTGGTTGGTGACTGAGATGAAATACCAAGGTAAGGAACTTAGCAAGGAGGGTTTATGTAAGCTCACGATTTAGAGGCTTCAGTGCATGGTCCCTGGGCCCTGTTGACTTTGGGCTTGTGGCAGTCCTGTGCATTACAGGGCTGAGGACCTGGCCAAGGAGACCTCTGCCTCATGGTAGCTGGGCAGCAAAGAGAGAGAAAGCGGCAGGGCTCCCAGTATCCACCTCAAGGACACACCCCCAGGGACCTAACTTCCTCCAACCAGGCCCTGCTTCCTAAAGGTTCCATCACTTCTAGGAGCACTTGGGAGGCACTTATTCCAACATAGCTCTGGTATTATGGCCTAACAACTGGAATATTTACTGTCAATTAACTCTATGTATATGAATGTTGAAAGGAACGTTAGTACTATTACAAAGTAGCCTTTATTTCTAAGTAGTTCTTAAAAATTATACTTACTTGACATCATAAAACTGTATTTAAAGAAAAAAAAACATTATTCTATTGGAAAACTCTACTGGTTGTAATCCCTACTGATAAAATGATAAAATTTTGAAATTTACTTTGTTCCAGGAATGAGAAATTAATTTGTAAACTTCCTGGCAAATTAGGAAAAAAAAGTAGCAGAAAAATTAGATCATAGTGTATCATTTATCCTCCTCTACTAAGTCTAAGAAAAAAAGTAAATGCTAAAGTATTGAATCAAGCTATCATTAGTATAACGTTATTGCAAAAAGTAGAAAGATTTCCCTTTGAAGCATTGTTCATTTCACGTCTGTAGGTTTGTTTTTTTCCCAGTGGGAAATTATTTAAGTTGAGAAAATATTTCCACTTTGGGAGCCAGGGATTGTAACATGTTTTTCTCTGGGTTTGGTATTTTCAAATTAATCATTGAAATGGTTATTAAAAGTATATTTTTCTAATATACTGATAATTTTCTGTGTATTTTTCTTTTTTGTCTCAAAAAGGAAGTGTTAATGTGTTAAGAAACACCGGCAGTTTTTATATGTACTAATTTAGAACTTAAGTTTTAAAATGAGAAAAAGTTTATTTTCTACTTTTAATTCATCTTATACTGTCAACATGACAATGTAGTAATGATGAAGGATCTTTGCAGATTGTATTTTCATATACATCAGATGTAAAATAACTATTATGTAGATTTCACCAAGTAGTATGATGTATGGGAAAAGACCGAGCTTTTCATTATTGAATGGTGTTATTACCCTACATTTTTTTCCCTGTAGTGTGGATTGAACCCACAAACTTCTTAATAAGCTACATCCCCAGCTATTTATTTCTCTATTTATTTATTTATTGAGATAGGATCTTACTGAGTCCCTAAATAGCCCACGTGGGGCTAAAACTTTCAATCCTCCTATTTCAGACACCTGTAGTGCTGGGATTACCCACCGCACTGAGCTACTGCCTACATCTTGTCTGTATTTCCTGCATATTGATGGGTGTGTGTGTGTGTGTGTGTGTATTTATGTGTATGTATCTGCTCTAGGTAGAACTTTTGTGCATAATTAATTTTAATCAATCTGTTCACCACAGCTAGCATGGTTCATTCATTTTAAATGTATTTGTTGTTTCTGTTCTGTTAGGAATGTTGGAGAAATCCAATCAGGAAATTAAAATAGAGAAACCTAGACCAAATGAAACTAGTATTCCTTCAGAGCAATTGTTACCAGTAAAAGAGGTAAGAAATTTTATTCAGAAATAATAGCACGTCATATCTGTGAATCCATTACAAATCATAATGTCTTAAATTTTCCCCTTTGCTCCTAAAATTTTTCTGATTATAAATTGGCTTATCAGGTTTTGACAAAAATCAGTCTAGTGGTGTGGGTGTTCTCCTTTATACTCTGTCCCATGGCAGTAGAAAGATGGAAGCCAAGAGACCTTTGTTCCTACCCAGACTGAAGGTCTGCACTTTGCAAATGTGAGCTATAGACCATTGTTAACAAGTGAGGTAACTGCGGTAAAAGGAAGTAGAGAATAATTGTTTGAACCACCCTTTAGTTTTGTGTGCCCAGCCTGTGCTTGCTTACTGATGCATTGTGCTTTTTCTCCTGCTCTGTTTCCATATAATTTTATAGCAAATTGTATCTCCTAGGCCCTTTTGCTTTCTGGGTTCTGGGAAGATCTGGTCAATGGAAGGTACTGATGGAAGATTGGAGTGTAGGAGGAGTTGTAGAAAGATTTCTTTCACTGTTTCCCTCAGGGACAATCTCTGGCAGTGGCTGAGATTTCTCTGTCTCCTCTGTGGACTTGGCTCCCAGCAGACCACACTCCCCGCATTATTCCAACTGGTCTGCCTTGGCTTAAGCTTGCGCAGGTAGCCCCAGGTTCTAGCTTCACATAGCATGTTCCCCTTTCTCTGCTCCTCTGGCCATGTGGGTGGCTGTAGTTCTCTTTTGCATTAATATCTGTTGTACTTCACAATCTATGTTTGGTTTCTCAAATCTTCCATCTCCTGTGTAACTAATCCGCTACATTACCTTCTTCCTTTTGAAATACCTTGAGTGGTTTTTGTTTCCTTAAGGAACCCTGACCAGTAAAATGTAAATATTTTAAAAGGCAAATGAACACATAGTACCATAATTTCAGCTTAGACAACAATAAAATGAGGAAAATTCAGAATTATATATTGTGAATTAACCAAAAGTCAAAAGGAATACGAAGAAATTAGTATTAGGTAATAGAAGACGGAGATTCAACAAATACCTACTTTATGCACAGAAGACAAAGTCATATGAGTCCCTCTTTTCTCTTGGATCAATCATTAAGTGTTCTCTGTTTTAACTGGAATATGTAAGATGCCCAATATTGACTGGGAAGAACAGAAGTAAGCAATTTTTCATGGAAAAAATAAGACTTTTAGAAGAAAGTTTCAGTAAGTAAAGTTTTACAATTTTCCATTGAACAGCAGCTATTAATGTATTTACCTTTACATGTTTTGAAAAGAGAATTCAGATGGGGCATCCTATTAGAATTACACGGAATTATAAGCAAAGGTAATCATCACTATAACAAAATAAAGAAAAAAAACTTTCACTTCCACCACTACAATTAATGACAATTTTTACTAGAAAATAGTTTCTTCAATGAATGAATGAATGATCATAATAAATAGATATGGCCCTGACTGGGAAACAAAAAAATTAGTGTTTTTCTTTGTCTTCATGGAAGTGAAGACATTTTTACATTTTTATCGTAAGTACATCCCAAGGTATTACTGCCATGGCACAGAGCTATTATCATTCTGCTTCTAAAGTTCCACTTATAAGAAAAGAGTGTCTGTACACTTAGTAGATTCAATTATTGGTTAATTTTATGCAAATGTAAGACAAGAAAGGTGTGTTTTAGGCCCTATGGTGTTAAAGGTTCAAACAGACTTTAGACAGGCAAGTTCAGTTTCATTGTATTATGACTATAATGAGAAGAAGAGCTACTTTTTCTGATTATAGAGTCATGGATTCATACAATGTTAGCACTAAGAAGTGAATCACCTTCACTATTTTGTACAGTATATATATATATATATATAGCATTAGTGCTGAATAGTGTATTCATACAAAAAATTAGGCTAATGATCATAATTTCAGTAATTTTATTCTAAAAGGGGACCACAGAAATCATTCAACTCCTCTCCTATTTTTTTTTAACAAAAAAACTTGGGATCAAGAAAAAAAATAATTCAATCTTCTGAATTTAAAGTTGGTGAAATGTTACCATCAATAAAATTACATTAAAATGGAGAAAGTCTACTTATGAGCATAGGATCTGCATCGTATTCGTAAACTTTTGGTACTTTCACAGGCATTAGGGGACTGAGGGAAAATAAATGTTTATAAGGTTTGCAACTGTATGAGACATAGGCTGAGAAAAAAAGAAAAGACAAAAAAATATGTCTTCAGCCTCTATCCCTCAACTCCTACTCCTCCCACACGCAGAGCAAGGCAGATCATTTTATTCATTTCCTGGAAAAAATGTGGTAGTGCCCACCACCACTTCATGGGGTGGAGAGACTAAGTAAAATTCTAAGCAAGTAAAAATCCAGAAAGGTACAGTGGTATGTTTTTTGTGAGAAATGTATTTCTTATTGCTACTTTTTGGAGGCCTGTATGGATTTTGAGATTAAAAAAGAAATCAAAGATTGAATATTAAATGCTGTCTTATGTTGCACTACTGGTTAACAATAAACTATAAAAAGACTATAAAAATCTAATTTAGACTTTATTAAATATATTGAATTTAAAGGTTGCTTTCTGTGATAAATTATAAGTGTACCTTTTGGCTCTCATAAAGATGTTTTATTGAACTATAAGAGATTAAATTTTTTAAAAGTTTTTTATTAAATGCACTGATGAATTAAAATGAAATGTCAGTATATTACTGTGTGTAAAAGAATACACATGTTTTGTATATTGCTTCTTTCACTGGGCAATATTTTTCAGGTTGTAAGGATAGTTTTTACAGTGTATCAGAGAACACCTATATTCAGTATGTTGAATGAAAGCAGTAATTTTGTATCTATAGAAACATTTGTTGCTAAGTTAGGATTAATATGACTTCATCTAAATTTGTTATTTCAGGCTACTTTATTGGATTTTGGCTGGAGAAATGCATTTAAAGAGGTGTCTCTCCCTATGGCACAGTGCGTAACCACTACAGTTGAAGACTTTTCCACAAAAATTCTCCAACAGGAACAGAGCGAAAGGTCTTCAGGTGTGAGCTCTGCTATGAACCTTGTAAATGTCCAAGAAGTCTGGCAAGACAGTCACATGTTTACTGAGGAAGAACGGCCAAAGAAAATCGCAAAGGCAAGGGCCGACTGAAATCCTTTCAAAATGCTGATGAGTAGAATGGGATTTCTTTTCTTCTTTCTTCTTTAAACATAATGCCTTGAAAGAGGAACCTGCAGATCAAATGCTGGAATCTCTTGGCAAATACCTGATCCAGTACAATTTTATTCTCTACTGTCCATGGGCCACTGCTACCGAAAAGGTTTTGCATCTCTTGCCCACTCTTTGCCCTGGTGGCCTGAAGCAATGTACAAGGGCCTCTGGGACTAAGAGGGAGATGAAAAACTGTCTGTTTTGATTATAACTTCGAATGACGCTAGGAGAAATGTAGAGGTTGAAGAAGATAATTGTCTTTTCTTGGGTAGGATAATTAAAATACCTTTATTTAGACCTAAGTAGACTGTCACTAGTGTCAGTCTGAATATCTTTACCAGTGTTTTGGAAGTCACAAGAGGTACGGAGACAATAAGAAGTAGGTAAATATAGTTAAATATAGTTACTCAACACTAAACCCACTGTGACTTCAGCAACTTGAGGTTGGAGAACATTCCCTAGGGACCTCTGTTGGCTTCACCTCCCATCCACCACTGCTCCAGCACCCTTAGAGAAAGTAGACACACAATAAAAAGTGCAAAGCCAGACACATCCTTTTGAAAGTTCCTGACTCTTTGCAAACATGAAAATGCCATGAGAGTGTTTCTGTGGCTTCTTACTTATTTAAATTTAAACTGGTGTATATAACACGGTGTTTGATTTAAAATATCTTCAATGGAAATTTAAAAGAAGAGTAAGATAATTTCAAAAATAATGTAAACAATATCAAGAACACATTTTCAGAGTTTTATTAACAGCCTATAAAGGTATTTGTCAAGTGAAGCTGGTTCATGAGTGTTCCATAATGTCTGTCTGGTAAGCATATAGTTTGAAGGTTATGTAGAGAGAAGCATTATTTTGGAATTTCCTTATTTGACATGAAATGTTTAGCTTTCTGCAACTGAGAAATTGGATATAATAAAGCTGCGTCACTGTATTTATGTTTGACGCCAAATTCATTATTTAGGAGCTTGGCTCTATTGTACATGAATTACATGGTGCTGTCAGAATACAAATAACTCAGCACCACATTTATTTCTCCCTAGTTTGCTTCTGACATCATGGAAAAACTTGACACAGTGCTTCCACTGGCTCTGGCATGCAAAGATGATTCTTTTCAGGAAATTAGAGCAAACTTGGTGGAGACCTGTTCTAAAGTGGCAGCAGCTGTCCTGGAAAGACTGCAGCAGAGAAGCACGGAGGTTCCTTCCAGAGCACCCCTGAAAGATCTGCTCACGGTGCTCTCCACTGCAGTGTGCGTCTCCCAGCACTTCACACAGTATGATAATTTGATGAAAGGAACTACTCAGAAGTGAGTGTCATTTACATTAAGTTGATGGCCATGCCGGAGCCCGGGGGTCCGTGGGGGCGATCCCCGTGAACTCGACCGGGTCCCCGAGGGCCTCGAGGGCTTCTCAGTGGAGTGCTGATCATAGTGTGCCTGGGTCCCTGCTTATGTACCGTCACTGAGGTTGGGTGCTTTTCCACCTAATTCCATAGTAATTTGTGTGCATCCATGTTTGTTGCATCATAATTTGAAGCAGCCATGTCTTCCCTCGTGAGAGCCAGAGGGAATGAATAAAACCAAAAAGTACAGTTATTGTAAGAGGGAAGACAACTGACTGGGTGGGAGAACAACAGAGATCAGGGTGGAGAAAATTGTTGGATTAATCGTACATGCTTTTATTTGTATAACTGAGTAACAAATGCGAAGATAACATTATGTAATACAGCATCCATTGTTAATTCCCTACTACCTTCTCTACAGTTTTGTATTTCCTTTATTATTTTTTGTGTTATTCTGGCTTATGTCTGTTTGGTTGTTGATATGTCTCCATTCTTTTGTCTTTAAAATAAAAAAAAAATTAAAAAAAAAAAGTTGATGGCCATGCTTCTGGAAACATGTAATCTTCAGATATCACCACAATGAGATTTGGATGATAATATTTGAGATGGAGAAAATAGTAATTATCATGGCAAATTATTTTCATTTGTCTTGACTAGTAAATGTCAAAAAAGTGGAGCCCAGGATACACTAAATACATACGTAGACAGTAAGAAAGGAAATCTGTACGAAGGCGCACTCAAAAAGCAGCTATTTCCTGCATGTTATTAGGATGTGCCTAAGTGTAGCCCTTCCATCTGTAAGGCACACTATACTGACCACACTGAAAAAAAAAAGAAAATAAACTTGTTTTGTCCCAGATACACTCATTTGTGAAGTATTTACTTCTCTCTTCTCTGTATAAGGCCACAAACTGTAGGAACTGCCAAGGTGGAAAAAGTGCTTTTTAATCTGTTCTAATGAACAGGGTAAACATATCGCAGAACATCTATTAGTAAGAGACTATCCATAGTATTTGAAGAGGAAGCATCTAGCTGTCTTAACTCTCATATACAGCAGTCTAAAATTTTTATATGTTTTCTATGTAGAAATAAGAGTTACCATATGTATTATCACACACTCTCCAGAACTTCATATGAGCAAGGGAATAGATGGACCTAGCAGTCCAGTGTGACCCCCAAGAATCTATTCTCTAGTCTTTATTCAGCTTTCATGTCCTCTTAGTTATGAAAGAATACAGTGGACTATAAATAGCTGAAGATAGAAATAAATTTGGCTTGATGTAGGAACTAGCTATGATATTTCTTTAATTCTCATCAGTAGTTAAATGTTGTGAATCATACTTGAATTTATAAACAAAAATGTGCCAGAAGTCACTTTATTTCTGTAGAATTTTTAAAAACAGCTTATGAGATAATTGGCATCTACAAAATTACAATTCCTTAAATAAAAAGAGTGTGTTTGTGGGGTGTGTGATAGCTTTAAGAGAGGCTGGTTCTGACAAGTGTGTGTTGTTCTCCAGTAATAACAATAACCTACTGCCTAAATAACGCACCGATCTCTAATAACAGGTTTGCAAAAAATTCTTTTAGTTTTCGATGATGTGCCGAGAATGTAGTTTTTCTCAAGCTGAAGTGCATATTTGTAGAACAGCAGATGTACATTTTCAAAGGACTTGCAAAACAAAGACAAGCTTTTTCCCCTCCTCCCTGCTTTCTGTTTGGAAAGTGAATGTGGATGCGGGCTTCAGCATTAGGAGGAAATGAATGATTGATATCTAATAATCAAAACCATTTGTAGTACTGGAGATTGTTACCTCCTACCGCACAGGCCTTAAATCTCTCTCTCTTTGATCATTCCTTCTGAACAGACCCATATTCCTGGTGCCTGTCCAACGATATCAGGAATTCATCAACACTCTACAGTTTCAAGTTACGGACTACTGCATCAGAGTTTGTGCTACAAGCATTTTACAGGATGCTGAGAGCCACCACTGGGATGACTACAAAGCTTTTTATGAGGTGTGAAGTTAAGTTTACTATCCCGCCTTTTTACACAAATATGTTTTACTGCCTACCTGCTTTCTGGCTAATTAAAAACACGAGCTTGGTGTTACTAACATACGAAGGCTGTTAGGATAATATTTTTTAAATATTGAATTTGTATGTAGGGAAAACAGTTTTTAAAAACCTGACATAAATTAGACATCAGAACTCTCCTTCTGCTTAAAAGTAAAAATAACTTAATTTGAGCTGCAGTGTTGCAGTACTGTATAAGTTGGAATATAATGAGATAAAATGAAAATACTAAGAGATAACAATACCAAACTGCCTCATATTTTTCCAAAGGTACCTGTTAAGCCTATCCTTACAGGTTATTTTTTCTTGTTGTATATTTCCACTGTGTCTGATAATTTTGTTGCTGTTGTTATTAAGTGACTTTATTCTTTATTTTGATTTTTTTATCTTCTCATTCTTATGAGTGTACTTTAGCCTCATCTGATAACTTATAGCTTATCTATTTTCATTTAGCCAGTTTTTTTTATTTTAAAAAGCAAAAACAATAAAAGCAATGATACAAAATTTCAAAACAAGATAGTAGGAGAGTAACCATGGTTAACACATTGCATATTGTTATCTTTGCAGTAGTTGCTTAGATTACAAGGTCTGGATATGAAGAATTGGTCAAACAATATAAGCACAGATCTTTTCAATGAACTAATAGAAGTTAACTATCATATATATTATATATATATATATATGTATATATATATATATATATATATCCTTCTTTTCTTCTTTTCCCCATCCCAGTTTCTCTTTCCTTTTGAGCAGTTTCTTCCCCTTTCCCAGTATCTAGTGTACATTTTGGATCTTATTTACTCTTTCAATGTCTCATACTAGGGAGAGAATAGGATGTTTACACTTGATAGTCAGATTTATTTCACTTATGAATATTGTTTCAAGTTGCTTCCCTTTACCTATGAAAGTCTCAAGTTTATCCTTCTTTATAGATGAGTAGTAGTCCATTGTATAAAAATATCACACCTTTTTTATCCATTCGTTGGTTGATGGACATTCGGGCTATTTCCAGGATTTAGCTATTCCACATTGTAATACTATAAACATGGGTGCACATATATCACTGCAGGGGGATGTTTTTAATTCTTCTGGGAAGATGCCCAGATGGGGAATAGCTGGATAGAATGGAAACTCTAATCCTAGTTTATTAAGAAATCTCCACACCGATTTCCATAGTGGTCGTACCAGTCTATACTCCGACCAACAGTACTGAAGCATTCCTTTTTCCCCTAGAGCCCTGCCAGCATTTATTATTGGTTGATTTTTTGATGATAACCATTCTTTCTGGGGTGAGATGGAGTCTCAGAGTTGTTTTAATTTGCATTTCTCATATGACCAATGGTGTTGAACATTTTTTCATATATTTATTTGCCATTTGTATTTCTTTTGTTTTGTTTTGTTTTTTGTGGTACTGGGGATCGAACTCAGGACCCTGCGCTTGCTAGGCAAGCGCTTATTCCACTGAGCTATATCCCCAGCCCTATTTGCCATTTGTATTTCTTATCTGAGTAGTGTGTATTCATCTCAGATACCCATTTTTGGATTGGATCTTTGGTTTTAGGGGATCTGATTCTTTTTCAGTTCTTTATATGTTCTAGATATAAGTCCTTTGTGTGAGGACATTTGGCTAAAATGTTTTCCCACTCTGTGTTATCGCTCCATTGGTGATTTCTTTTCTTTTTTTTTGGAACTGGGAATCAAACTCAGGACCTCGTGCTTGTCAGGCAGGCACCATGCTATTGAGCTATAGCCCAAGCCTGCTGATTTTGTTTTGATATGCAAAAGTTTTTTAAGAAAATGAGATTCCAGTTGTTGATTCTTTGCATTATTTCCCACGTACTCTGGGTTTTGTTTATGAACCCTCCGCCTATCTCCACGTCTTCAAGATTTCTACCTACTTCATCTTCCAATAGATTTAATGTTTCTGTTTTAATATTTAGATCTTGGATACATTTTGATTTTCGTTTAAGGCATGGTGACAGACATGGATCTGGTTTTAGTCTTTGGCATGTACAAAGATAGTTTTTCAGCACCCTTTATTAAAGATTAAACAGCCCATGTTTTCAAACCTAAATTCTATGAAGTTAAACCTCAATGCTGCCTCATACACCTGAAATGTGGATAAATTATGATGATTCACCATCAAGTTTCATGACTGCCTTGTCTCTGAATTTTAGTTGTTACCTACAGACCACGACATTTGCAATTCCTCAAAACTGACTCTATGAAAAGGTGAAACTTCTGTAACAGCTTAGTAAAATACAACCGAGGTTTTCCTTTTTTAAATCCAGCCACCACTCCTAACTTCACTAGCTTTTTCATTCACCTTTCCCTCTGGATTAAAGTTTATAATTTCTGCTTCTCTTGATTGTTTGAACCTGGTAGAGGTTTTAGGACTGAAATGGGGTTTTATTTGACAGTCGCTCCTGTCACCTCCCTGGTGCTGAAGATCCCCGTGGCTCTGTTTGTGCCTGAGTTATCATAATAAACATGACTGTGACATAGAGAGGAATTAATAAGAAGCTCTTTTAAAGCACCTTCCAGTTTTTCTAAGGCCATTTCATCTCTCCTTTAGAGGCCCTTCCCTGATAGCTTTTCTTTTTGCAAGAGCATCCATACAGGCCTTTCCAAACTTGTCATACTTCAAACAGTAGTGGCAGCAGTGAGCAGACTGAGAAAGTGGTGTGGTACATCTGGGAGCCTGAGATAAGCGTGAAGGTATTGGTCTTCCCCTCTCCTGGCAGCATCCTTATTCGCCTTGAGGAACAGAAAGGTTGAAAATGAATCCATCTCATGTTTCAAACTATTTCAACATGTCAGGTTACTAACGAGCAATTTTGCATGATGTTTTCAGTGAAGAGCAGCTACCATCTCTGTATATGTTCAACAGAAGGGTATTTTGTTTCCTCTAATGCAAATTGGGAACTAGCGTAGTTGCGCAGTATAAATAATAAGTGGATGCATGAAGAGTCTGTTATCGAAGTTACCAAGTATTTTTAAAAAACCAAATTACCATGTAACACACAGCTCTTAGATCTTATGACAAGGCTTTTGCTTCAAAGACAGAAATAACGAGATAGTTACCCTGTGATTACATGGTACTGCAGCTTCCATATATTTACATGGTCAGTAGTTACAATTTAATTACAGAGTTAGCGATTGTTATTTATCAGAAAAATAAAGTGATACTGCTTTTCTAGTTACCAAAAATAACGTCCTTCTAAAAATAGCACAGATTTCAAACTGTGTGACAAGTGGTGTACCTGATACAGTTTCATCTTGGTTCCTGCACCCTGTCTGCTCCTCTCCCCATCACTCCGCCTGATCTGTGGAAGAGAACAAATCTGTTTTTGGCAGCCTGTTAGGAGAGGAAAGGAGATGATCCTCTCCTGACTGCAGGCAAAGGAGAAGATACAGATCTCAGGGGAGCATATCACCATGTGCAGAACATAGTAGAGAAAGTTAGGAGGTAGAGAAAGGAAAAGAATTCAAAAGACACAGAACAATATTTGCTCATGTTTGGTGTTAGCAACTAACAAGCGCCAGGTACATCCTTTCCATTTTCTAAACTATCAGGTTTCAAGAGTCAAAGAAGTGGCTATCTGTCTGACGAGGTGCTGGCTGGATGGCAAAATGGGTGTTCGGATTATATGTTTAAAATTAAACTTAGTAAAGTTGACAGCTGCTCAATTTTAGAAACTTGTGTTTTCCAGTCGTCAGAGAATAAAGAATTGTCTGTTCAAAGATAATATTGAGTGGGTTGTATAATAAAGCCCAGCCGCTTGTTTCCTGATATATAATCTAAATAAAAGCTCACATCTGTTTACATTACAGTGGGTCTGCAGAAATAACAGATGTTTACAAGCAGAATACTTTTGAAATGACAACAAATAGGGAAACAGGTCCGAAAAAAATAGATGAATCACACTGAGTTCAGTGAAAACCCATGCACACACTGCAGTTGCATGCATTTTAAAGAGAGTGAGTGAACAAAGACCAGTTTAGGATATTCTTTAGTAAATATGAAATTTATATTAAAAAAAATTTTAAAAGGAGTATTATTTTTCCTTTTAGGAAATTAGATCTGCATTCATAGTTTTTTTGGTTTCTCATTTATGACTAAAAGGATGATATTAAAGAAATTTGGGTTTCATATTTCAATGATTATGATAAACCCTGTTGATCATATTATGATAAGTACCCATTCATTGCCAAGGGTGAATCTTTCATACTAGACACCCCACTGATTCATTTCTACACAATGCATAAAGTATCAGGAACACAGGAATCAAACTTTAAAATGTCTTTCTTAGTTAAAAAAGGATTCTTTATCACAGAACACACACCACAAAGAAAGCGTAAGAAGCTGTAATTTTGTTGCTTTATCATGATCATTTTTTTCTAACCAATGTAGATGTACAACTAGTTAGGAAGTCAGAAGCCAGTAGTCAAAGTCACCTTTGCTTTAAACTTGACTCTGACATTTGATGCCAAGTTTCCTGTCCAAGGAATAACAATTCTTTTTTCCCCCCCTGGGTTTTAGGTTTGCTGTATTTAAAATTTGGTTGGGTAAAGTAAAGGCACACATTTAACAGGTTAAAATTTCCAAATAAAATTTATGGCAACGTTTGTTGAATTTAATTTATACTGTAAGATGTGTTCCATAGGAAACTATATAAAGCCCTGGAGGAAAAATTTCCATGGTTTAAGGTGAGACTGATTTCTTTTGTTCTTTGGGGAGAAAATAAGAGATAACCTCGAGGCAAAATGAAGGCAAGAAAGAACAATTCTAGTTATGTACCAGTGCCATTTGAAAGTCAACAGAAAATAACTATAAATTATTACAGTGACTACAAATTATTTTAGTAATCAAAGAAACTACCAGAAGAAGAACATGTGATGAAAATACTTATATCTGCATAAGAAACCATCAACTTTTGGTATGAGAGAATAGCAGATTTTTTTTTAGATGACATTTATTTAGAAATGTGAACAGTGGAGAAAGGAAAAGTTTTTTGCAAAGTGAATTACTACACTTAGAGATAAAGTAGGAAATTTTACTGGTTTAATTTTTGATATATTAACATAATAGGGATAATGTTTGAAGAATGCATTCTACTCTGCTGTTTTAAATAAGTCTTTTGATCTAGTTTGAAGAAAAGGAGGTGAAACAGCAAACCTCCCCAAGAGCATGTTACATAATTAATGCTCACAAATCACTTGGGGCTTCCTTCCAGTTTCTGTCTGTTCCCCTTGGCATGGGCCACTTTGGGGTCCCCCTCTGCAGTCAGGAAGAACTTAGTACACCAAAGAGTCTGTAAAGATTGAGTAGGAGAGAATGTCATCCTTCAGTGGGCTCCCCAAAGAAATGATGGTAATATGTACTTCAGCTTTTCAAAATCCTATAAAATTAGACTAGTGTGTGCTGTTGGTTACTGAATGCCATAGGTGAAATAAACTAATATAATAATCTTCAATAGTTATGCTTCCCTCTTGGTTTCATGAATATTTTTATAAGCTATGGGTTACAAGTTTCTATTCATTTTTCACATTTCCTTATCAGTGAAATCTGAAAGATTTATACAATTATTCAGTGATGCTAATAGTCTCAGAAAAGCACACATTTTATACTAACTTGAACAGCTTTTAACTTTACAAGAATCAGTGTATTATCTTAAGCCAGCCAGCACAAATTGTTCAGCAGCTATAAAGTTGATTGTTCAAAAGTAGATCTTCAATGTTAGGCCAGGAGTAGGTAAGTCAAGGATATGCTAAGTTAAATTCTTGTGGTCTGAATTTGCATTAGAATATCTGGACTCATAGTTGAAATAAAACATATGTTCCTTGGTTGATGAGGGTGTTTAACATCTTGTCAGATGTTCCTTGGTCATCTCGTGTGCCAGATTCTCCAGCTTTTTCCCTTCAGCCTGAACTAATTAGGTTCATAGGAAGTGGACTGATATTTTGGCAGATGTGATTCTATTGTTTAATGTGCGGTTGTTTTGCCAGGGGGAAAGATGCTCCTTCTCAATCCAGATGTGGCATTACTTCTACTGGGCTCTTCATCACGACCTGTGGGCCATTCTTCCCCCTAAGTTAGCCCAGGAGGTTCTAGCAGAAGTGCTAGAAAAATCCTTGAGTCTACTGGCTTCCAGATATGCTCAGGCTCATCCAAGTTATAAAAGAACCCCGCAGATAAGGTAACTGAAGTTCTGAAAGTCATTGCTTTTCACGAAAACCTTTTCAGCAGTTGGTATAAAGGAGAATGGGATTCTGTATCTCACACCATAAGTCTTTGTATATACAATATGATTTTAACATCTGTAAGGACACCATGTTCAATGCTCCTGGGGTGTTCAAGTGGAAATGTAGACCTTGAATCAAAGTAACCTGGCTCTGTTTTCCTTCTTAAAATTGTGTACAGAACCCATCCGTGGCTAAGAGAGAATTTTTTTGAAAATGTCATCCAGGACACATATACACAAAGATTAATAAGAGAGAAAATTAAGGTCTTGAAATAGAGAAAAAAGCAACCATACCGTGATGGAGCAGTTAATTTGACTGAACTTCTAGGCCACAACAGATTTTAGTTTAGTATTCTTTTAGGGTTTTAAATATAGTAATATGTCTTCATTAACAAAACTACTTTGTCTAATCATTTTTCTTCTTAATATATTCTAATTCTCTTTTTTCTTGTCCTTTATTTATTTTCTGTTCCCTTCCACTATGTATTACTGAGGGCTGTTTCCGCAACATGGGAAGTAACAGAAACTAAAGAGCAAAAGCTACCGGGTTACTGGGTTTTAGATCAAAGACTGAATCACACTGCAATTCTATGGGTTACTTGGGCAGTGAATATTATATTAAATGGGCTTACATGACCACAATGATTTCTATGAAGAAAAGACTTGTTTTAAAATGCTTTGTTTAAGGTGATTAAGATCAGTCTTTTAGGTCTAAAAATTTTTTTTTCAGATGTATTTTAGGAGGAATCTACAAGACTGTCTGTTCTTTGTTGTTCCCCAGGAAGAATCATTTCCTGATCATGTTCTTGCAAAGTATACTGTAATTTGAAGGCATTTAGGCCCTGGTACAGTGTTTCATAAATATGGTATTTTGCACAGGCTGTCTTGAATTTCTGCCCCAGCTATTTTTAAAAAACTGAACTCTGAAGAATAGGTGGAAAATTCCTCTTGAGAGAAAAGAACACCATCATTCTTTTTCTTATGTAGTGCAGGTCATTTTTGACCATGAGGTGGCAAGTCATCATGAGATTATTTGTGAAATCAGATTTGCTGTCACCTCATGAAAGAGGTAGTATATTTAATTAATTAACTGTACTGTGGGGACTTTGGGCTTTTATTTTCTGGATGGCTGCATAAAAATGCCAGGCAAAACTAGAAATACTGTTTCTAGTTTTCATAGGCAAAATCTATAAATATTTTAATTTGAGTGTTTAATCCTAAACCATTATCATTGTAGAAATCAGATTGTGTGTGTGTGTGTGTTTTAGGTTAATTTAACAATTAGAAAAGAGGATGAGAGCTACAGTTAAACCTTCCTAAAGTTAATTGATGCTTTTAGTATTCTAGTAGCTTCCACATGTCACGTAACTAAAAACCATGTATAAGATATACATACATATATGTAATATATTTCTAATATATAACAATTCATTACATAGAATAAATTTGAGGCCTAAATGTCACTTATTTTTCTTATCACTTCAAAATTTCCATTTTCTGTTTCTTCAATTCTGAATTTAAAAGAAAAAAAAAGAGAATTCACTGAGGTCTTCTACATTTAGTCATACACCAAAAACAAATCTTTAAATATAAATTTGGGTTCTTATTAAAATCCAGGAAAGGGAGAAGGAGGGTTACAGAGAGGGTGGTTGCTGCGTACAGGGTGTGGTTGAATGGAAGAATAACTGCCGATGTTTTATAGCATGTCAGGCTAACTATGGTTCAGGACAATTAATTGAATAATTCAAGATAGCCAGTAGGATTTTAAATGTTCTCAACACAAAGGAAGAAATAATATATCCTATTTCTAAGGTGGTAGATATGCCTAACTGATCATTATCCATTGTGTTCATGTATTGTCACACTGTACCCCATAAATATGTATCATTACCATGTATCCATTAAAATAAAAATATAATTTAAAAATGAAGAAAACTCTGAAAGGTCGAGACAGAGGAATAAATTTATGATTAAAATAAATAACGCAGCAGGTTTTCCATATCTGATAATATTGGAAAATTTTGAAATTGTCAGATCTCTATTTGTGCTTCTGTTATCCTTTTGTTTTCTTTTTACTACTCACTGCTAGCCGAACACCTTACCCCGCGTTATACCTTCCTTTTGCGCGTGGGTGAGGAGACTGCTCCGCTCTCACATTTTCTCCTGCCACCCGTACTTCAGTAACAGCAAAGCGTTCTCTGCATCTAGCTCTGGTTCACTCAGTACAAATTTAAGGCCAACCCCTTGAGTTTCTGGAGTAGAATCCTGACAATGCAAAGTAAACATTTTTTAAAAAGAAATCCTGGAACACGAACACTATTACAGGCTTCACCATCCCTAACAATGATGGGTCATTTAACACCTGGAAACTCAAAGGTATCTTTGATGGTTTGTTTTTTGATCTCTAAGACTCTGACATCTAACCCAATCTTCTCTCTTCTTGCATATGCTTATAAAAAGAGCAATGGACGACCATATAGTTGCGAAGTAGAAAGGTCATCCTGTTTAACATGTTTCTCTTTTTTTCCCCCATAGACTTGATGTCACAACAATTTTGATATGCACAGAGAACATGTTATGGTCAGTTTGTACATCTGTACAGAGACTTTTGAGTCCTCAGGAGTACAAGGATGATAAAATTTTTAAAATTCATATCCATTGTAACAATCTGCTTACAACATTAGCCATTTTGACTTCACCATTAAGAGACCTATATAAGTAAGTATCCAATATGTATTATTTTATCTATGTTAATTATTTTATCTATCTATGTGTTTAACAAAGTTCTTTTCATTTCACTGATCAAATTGTGTTAAGTGCAAGTAAATTTTTTGAAGTGCATTTTTGATACTTTGCATTGTTGAATTTTGTAAAATGACATCAACCAACAGAGGTTTTCTCATTCTCAAAGCAGTTTAGTTGCTATGAATGTTGTGTCTCTCCTCGCCAATCCCATTCAGTTGGTGAGGTTCTCACGCAGTCAGGAACACTGTAAGCTTTACTTTTTGAGTTAGGTGATCAGAATATCTTTATGAGATGGATGTCTTAGTCACTGCTTGATTTTAGTTTTTAATTTTATATAATTTGCTCTAATAAAAATAAACTTTAAAAATCGTATTAAAATATGAGCCATTCTAAGCACTCTAATAGCTTCATGCTTTTGATAAATCTCTAGATTTGCACTTTTAGTATTAGAATTTAATGTCTGAACTAGTAATGGCAAGTGGAGATAAGGAGTTGCATTAAACGAGGCTCATGTATTTTACTTAGCTAGACAGACCCAGAGAAACTAAAAGTTTTGAACGATTTTTGATTGCAAGTTAATCTGATTCTCATTTATAATGTTATAGAAGAGATTGGAATAGATAGTATAATTTAAACATTAATATAATTTAAAAATCCTCCTCCAATACTATCAATTTCACATAGATAAGGTGAACAATTGTTTTTATTAACAAAAACCTTACATAACATTTCTACTTAGGTTAATATGTGACATATTGCTTTCTATAACTTTTTGGTAAAGGTGATACACATATCATGATTTTTCAATAAGTTTCAAGACTTTTGTCTTGGATATTCTAAGAATAATTAGCAACTTTGGTTTCAGTTTCCCTATAATTTTCATCTACTGTATGACTTTTAACAAATTCATTGTTTATAGAATATTCCTTCTACCAACCCAAGTAGAGAACTAATTTTAGAAATGGAAAATTCTTTGAACAAGGGGAAAAAACAATGAGATAAATCTCCATAACGTTAATATTATATACATAATGGTTCATCATCATAAAAAGCTTAAGTCTGAAGCCCATAATAAATCCTGGTAAACTAAACTGATTTACCGTAGATGAAAAAATTACTATGCTCTCAGTTCACTGGGAGCGTGTTACCTAAGAGGAAGGCCCTGTGAAAACCAGGAGCAAAGCTGACAGATTTCATGGATTGGTCATGGTGAGCATTATTGAATTTCATGGTTTGTCACAGATGAATTGAAAAATTTTAAGCCCTCAATGCATTTGTAGAACAAATAAATTATTATCAAAGATTGCATACTTTAATAATAGTTGTGTCATATACATTCATTATGTTAACCTGTGGCCTTTTGATACATTCTTTATACTCAAATCTTTGTGATTTGTGTACTAGATATTGCACTGAGACCTCATTCAGAAAATTTAAATTGTTAATTTCAACCAGGATTACAGAACATTTTACATGAAGCATTTATGTTTGGATTTTCTTAATGTAAAACATATTATATTGCTTTTAAGCATGAACAAAGATCTAGATATATTTAAATTCCTTCTAAATATTAATTTCTCAGTTTAAAAATGCACATATTTTATTTTCATGTTGTTTTAAATTTTATTGTTGTTACCTAGAATATAAATCTAATCTTTGAGATAGATTTTGACTTGTGTTGCCAGAAGAAATTTACAGGGCAGCATATTCTTTACAAGCTAGGGGAAAATATATGTATTTTGCAAGAATCCTGTTCCCTCACTGAATATGTTTTCATAGCTGAAATATTGAATTGTCATATTATTAACATTTCAGGAAAAAATTGTCTGTGCCTCATGTTAAAAAATTAAACCGTACACTTTGAGGAATTGGTGAAAAGTAACAATCAGTTGTTGATAGTATTAAATTTTTATAAATTATACCTGCCCTTAGTCATTTGATATGATATGACTTGTTTAGAGGGTGACTATCTTTATTTCAAATAGTTCTGACAGATAAACTGAAAGTATTTTCCTTTCTTAGCTTAGTGCAGGACCACTAAATCCCAGGGCAGGATTACGTGATTTTAAAATCTTTTCAGGAAAAATGAAACCTGTTTGCAAAAAAGTATGTGCTCTTTTTCAAGTTACCTGTGTAGATTTCTGTTCAAATGTTGTGTGAGGAGTACTTTAGGTTTGTGCTCCAGGGAAAGAGACTTGCTGAAACACGAAATATTCACCATGTATTTTCCCAAATGCTTATCACTTGTAGTTCTTTCGTGAAGGCAGTTAAACTGTGCACTTGGAAGCATATTCACATGCACACTCACACACTCACCATACCACGGTTGCCTAAGTTGCAGTTCGATGCATAGATGATTAGTTTTTGTTTGAATATAGTAAGTCAAAAATTAATTATTGGAGGGCCAGAAGTGTGGGTCACTGTTATGCACATGTCCCTAGGTTCAATTTCCAGCACCTTCCCTACCTAGAATTAACTGCTAAATGTTCAGCAAATAGAATTTGATTTTAATTCAACAAACATTGCTGTTTCTCTAGCCCCTACAGTAAACCACAGGGACATAAAAGTAATCAAGTTGTGATACCTGCCCCGAAGTCATTCAGGAAAGTCTGATGAAATTTTTAATGTTGTAATTAAATAATAAATTTACATCTTTCCAAAATGTTTTGATGTATCATATGGAAATTCCTTAAAGCAGAAACCTTGGGGAAGCTTCAACATTTAAGGGCGTGGAAGAGCAAGATTTCAGTTCCATTGCCAATACACCAGGCAAGGCTGAGGTCCTCAGATATAGGGTAGGCAAAAGGATACTAAGCCCAGGAATAGCAGCTCATCTTGGTGTCTCCCTGTGTTACTCTTAAGGTTTTTGATCCCCCAGACTCATTGATATTCCAGTGTTGTGTGCCTAGCTTTGTTTCAAACTAATATTAAGTCTTTTGAGGTTATATCCTTAGCCTGTTCAATTTTTTTTCTTAACTATTATGCTATCTCTCTGAAAATAAACATTTTGCACTAAATTTTTTGTTCATATGTCAAGAATGACTGATGCCACTGGGAAATAGTTAAGCAATTCCTCAAAATGTTATTATTGAATGTGCTTGTCAAAAATGTTGAGCATATGGTCTTATGATCCAAGGATAAAAATATGTGTCCATAGAAAGAGTTGTACAGTAATGATTACAAAAGCATTTTTCACAACAGCACAAAGTGATGTAACCCAGATATCCAGGAACTGGTGAGTAGATAAACCAAATGTGCCAGTGTATACAGTGGAATATTATTCAGCAATAAGAGTAAGATTCTTGATGTTAATATACAATTGGAATGAACCTCAAAAATATGCTAAATGAAATATAATGTAACATCACAGACATAATAGAACACTTTCTTATTACTTTTGTAAGAAATATCTAGAGCAGGCAAATTCATAGAGAAAGAAAATAGATCAGTGGTTGCCAGGGAAAGAAGAGTGACTACTAATAGGCGCAAGGTTTCTCTTAGGGGGAAGGAAATGTTCTAAAATTAGTTAAGTAGGTTATACAGTTCTCTGAATATAGTGGAAACATCTCAACTGTATAACTCGGATGTGTATAATGAATGACATGTCTTAATAGAACTCTCAAACATGAATATAGATTGAATGGAAATAAAAATATTTAAAATATAACAATAAGCTGGCCTGGTGGCGGTGCCTGCCTGTGATCTCAGCACTTGGGAAAGCTGAGGCAGGAGGTCACAAGTTCATACCCAGCCTCAACTCACACTCTCTCTTTGTTGTTCTGTCTCTCTTTTCATATATATAGTAAAAAAGTATATATATCTATATATATATACCTATATATATATATATATATAAAATTATATGCACACATATATATATATGTATATATGCAGGGAAGGTATCTCAGTGTGCTGAGATTTAGCCAAGTGTGAAGGCCCTGTGTTCAGTCCCCAGTACTAAATACATAAATAACCTCACTTTCTTATCTTAGCCATTTTGGTATATCCCTTTGTGTACGTGCCTCTAATTATTTTTTAAAGGGAAATATCCTCTAAAGAACAGAAAATCAAATAGCTTTATGTGTGGTCCTAACATGGTAAAACTGTGAAAGAACCAGCCATTGACCTGGGAGCTGGCCTGTGCCCTGAATCTGCGGGGAGCTCCTGCTGTGTGTGGGGTCCAGTCGTGCTTTCTCCGTCCACTTTGCTTCCTGCTCTTTACCTGCCCTTTGCTGTGTGGTTTCCAGATGGTCCCCACATTCATCTCCCTTTCTGGCAATATCTTCTCTTCTTTCCCACCCTGTATTTACTATATTCACTTAGCACGAGGCATTGTGCCAGCCATTTTCTAACTTAACAGCATCCTTTTCTAATCTCGGAGAGGCATTTTCATTATGAGAAATGCAAGCCAGAGGGCAGAAGAAATGTAGTGAACCATAATTTACTCAGTGTTTTTACCTGGATCTCCCTCACCTAATGACATTTAAGCGACATTTGGCTCTAATGGTAATACTATTTTCTTTTTAAAGCAAGGCGGTGACTTTAAAATCCTCTTTAAATCTTGAAGTGGATCGAATTTGGTAATTTCTACATATTCACAAATGCATAGGATTGGGGGGCCGTCAGAAAGACCCTCCTGTCCTCAGTTCTCCCGTGGACTCCAGTGCTGTGTCAATGGCCATTGCAAATGAATTTTTCTTCAGAGATTATGGTCTTCTGTTGATACTTTGATTCATTAAATGCCTCCACTGACCACTCAGTAACCGCAGGGTGGAACATGGTTACCTTCTGCAACGCGAGGCGTCCACCTCCACACAGCACATACTCTTGGGCGACCTTCACTCCTTAGGGCAGGTTTATTCCATTTGCCTCATATTGTGAGGTTGGATTCTGTTGGGAGGACAGCCAAAATCAGCATCGTGCGAGACAAGCATAGATCCAGCTATGTCTTCTTAGCTTCTGGGTATTCTCACTTTGTACATATCCTGGATTCGTGCATAGTAGTGGTTGGCCCAGGAAGCCAATCGTCTTTGTGGGGTGGGGGGAAGGGAGTAGCATACTTGCTGCTCAGAGAACCACAGGGAAATTAATCTAGGAGTGAGTGTGTGAAGTGCTAGGCTATGGTCAGCCCAGAGGCAGCGTAATGTTCGGGGGACGCAAAGTGCTCGGTTCGTTGATGTTGGAGGGAAGACAAAGGCAAGGACTTTCCCTAAATCCGCGTTTCCCTTTATTAAAGATACTTGTCTAGTCTGTTCCTTTGGAAGTGAGAAGAAAAGTATTTTGCTTCAAATTGTAGGCATTTATTTTTAAAGTATTTAAACTTGCAATATCAAAATTCTTTTATGTTCTTACAGGAAATATAATGCTGTGGTTCGTGCAATTATATTTTATTCTCCACTATGAATTATTCGGAGCATCTTCTTTTTACACTGTATACCACAACATCATTAGAGGGTATCTAATAGCGAGCTCATAATTTCATTCCCCCATTGAGGCTTGTGGTCCAATTTTCACCCTGTTATGTTCTCCAGAATAATGAAACTAATTTGGGATCTTGCTGTGGAATTAAATGCCCATACAGATTCCTCCCCCTCTGAGACCATAAACATCTGCCCTAACATCTCTTATAGCCAAATAACCTTACTATTTACCAGTATGACTGAGAAACTGTCAGTGGAGTAAAAGGTCCTTGCAGAAATGTCTGGGTAAGTACTGTGTTGCCAGCGGATTTTAGTTGAAGAAATTTTGGCACCACTTACGCAGCCATTATTATTAGATCCTCACTATTTTTTCTACTATGAGGATAAAACTGTAACTAGGCAACCATGTAGACTATTAGGAGTTTTATGCCAGTTTTGAGATAGTCATAGACCTTCTTAAGATCTATTTGCATTTGTCATCAGACTGATCCCTTGCATCTATGCTGAACCTTTACTGTACATGAGGCACTTTGTTTATGCTTTGCATGCATTATATAACAGGCTTCTCAGACAGCCCCATTCACCCCCATTTTACAAATGACAAAGCTGAGGCTAAGTAAATTGTGAAACAGCACTGCATGTCTAATAAAAAGCACACCCAGGACACAAACTCAGGCTATCTGGCTTCATTGCTCCTGTCTGAGCCCACACACGGCTTTCAAATAACTTTCAGTGACCCCATGCTTGGGGCATGAACAGAAACAGACTGTTATGGTTTGTGTCTGGATGTCCCCCCAAAGCCTCCTGCAGTCATGGGGTGGGCTTCTAGAGTTTTTGATTGATCCATGGTCCAATGCTAGGATTATGGGTGTAAATGCTACACCCAGCCCGGGGCAGGCAGCCTCCATAGGACATAAGGGATGGTGTCATGGTTTGTTTTCTTTCATTGCTGAGACAAAATACCTGACACCCAAAATTAATGAAGGAAAAGTTTATTTTGCTCACAGTTTGTGGAGATTTCCATCCATACTTGGCTGGCTCCAAGACAGAGTGGCACATGGCAGAGGGCAACAGTTCATGGCCAGGAAAACAGCAAAAGCAACAAAAGCTAAAGGGAGGAGCAGTGGCAAGCAGCCTCTTTCCCTCCCTTACGTTGTATGCAAACCACCTGCCCCAGGGTGAGTGTAGCCCTCACACCCATAATCCCAACACTGAACCATGAATCAATTGTAAACTCTAGAAGCCTGCCCCATGACTGCATGAGGCTTTTGGGGGACATCCAGACACAAACCATAACAGAGGGAAAGAGCCTGCTCTCTGCCACTCCTCCTTTTTTCTCTTGTTGCTTTTGCTGTTTTCCTCCCCCTTGAAAGATTTCCCTGTGCCATGTGCCACTGTCCCTTGGAGCCAGCTGAGTATGGACTGAAACCTCTACAAACTGTGAGTGAAATAAACCTTTCCTTCCTAAATTTTTGGCATCAGATATTTTGTCCAGCAAGAGAAAAGTAGCTAGGACAGAGACAAAAGGTAAATGTGAAAGGACTGGAGGTAGAGTTGAATCCCATGAAGGAACAAAACAAAAAATAAAGGACAGAGAGGCAGTAAAAAGGGCTCTGTTTAAACGATAATCAGAGAAGACTTGTTAGAGATGATTCTCAGGTGAAGTGAAATAAGGAGCTGGCTATCCATGACCAAGGGGGCATCCTAGATGAGGTCTGCATTTTGAGAGAAAAAAGGTGGCCCCCAGATGGCTTGACAAATGGAATCTTTGCAAAGATTCAGAGAAGTAGAGCGGAGGTCCATTCCTCAGTCTGTTACTGGCTTTGCAACTCTCTGTTTTTCTAGACCCTTGCTGCACCTCCCTTGTCTCCTCCTAGCACCATCCTCCCCTTCCTAGCTCCCTTGCTGGGCACATCTTCCCAGGACCCTCCCTTTGTTGGACTGTCTGCCCAGACCCTGGTACACTGCTGGGAGGATTGCTCAGCAATCCTTTGTACCTGTTGACAGCCTCTCTCTGTTGTCTACTTTCTGGGCTACTCCTTCCGTTCTTTCCACTTTGCTCAACCTCTGCCTTTGTCCTATCCCAATGATCTTTGGCAGATGGCCTTGGCTCTGTATGTTTCTAAGAAAACCCAGACTATCAGGAGCATATTCTAACATCTCACATCCATTACTAATAATTATTTTGATCCTATTCACTTCCGTATCCCTTGAGTGACCGCTGGTTAATGTATCCTTTTGCTGAACTGAGGCAGATCTTTTCACCTGAGCTTTTGATAACATTCACCTCCTATTCCTTGGCCTTGATCTTTTAAATAGTCAGTCACTCATCTGGATCCTGCCCCATGTGTCCCTTTCATTAAAAATAATTCTCTTTTATCATTGTGTTTCCACCTAAAACAGGTCACATACATTGCCTCCACTTTTATGCCTACCATTCACCTAGTGCACTGCAAGTGACCCCTTCTCATGCTAAACAGACAGAGGCAAAGGCATCCCTAAGTAGCTCACTCCAAGGGATTCTCTTTCTTTTTACTCTCTCTTCAACTTTTGACCTCACGGGCCATTGTCTTCCCTCTTGGTTTCCCTAACATTGCTCCATTCAGGCTCTTTCGTCACCGTTCTGATTATTCCCCCTTTCCTTTAACTCTCCCCCTTTATCTTCACCCTCCTGCCACCTTCTACCGTGCATTAAGGCGTGAATATTATTCATTTGATTAATTCAGTATTTGTTTATTTTGTCCCTTCCTATTGCCTCACCTCTTGCCTTAGTTTAGACCCTGTACACCTCTGACTGACATAGGGCGATACCGTCTTCATTACCCTTGATCCCCCACATCTCCAGTCCATGCTCTTCACTAATTCTCAGGTGAATTTTCTCAGCTGTGCAACTGCTAGTATCACTCCTGATCTATAAACCCTTTAGTGTTCCAAAACATAGGCTCCTTGGAAAAGCCTATCCTAGCCCCTGGCCCATCTTCTCCCTCTCTCACTAGTTCATAGTGTAGATTGCATAGGATGGGGATATTACAATCTGACTTTTGAAAACTACTTAAGGAATCTGGTTCTGACCTATAATTTAGTGAGAAACACTAACTTTCAAGGAGAGCATGATATATTAAAAGTCTAAAAAATTTTGAAGTAGATGTGATATGTATGTGTACAAATTCTTCAGGGTGAATAGAATTATTACATATAGCAAACATATACTAATAGTAATTAAAGGTAATAAATATAAATGACATAAATAGAAATTTCTAAGTATATTAAACTAGAAAAAATTCTACTCAGCAAGACAACAAGAGGTGAAAAGGATCAAATTTAGAAAATGGGAGGTTGTAAGAAGCAAATGTGGAATGAAAAGATAAGGAATACCTTTCATACTGGAAGTCTGTTCTGTTTTGATCATTTAAGATCAAAAGACACTATTGCTTCTCTACTATATGGAAAGATGGTGTCACTTCAGATGATTCCATTTTTAAAATGTTCCCAGTCATCATTCTTAACTATGTGGGCAAATGTAGTCTCATATTATTATAAAATTTTTACTAACCAAACTGTCTATTAAAGATTATGTGTAAAATAAGTTTATTATTAATGTCAAGATTTATGGTGGAATTTGAGCCAACCTAGAAAAAAAGGTTTCAATCACTTCCAAAATATAGTTGCACACCAGATATTCTAATTTTTAAATCATAGTAATTATTTTACAATTAAATTCTTCTTGTGAGCCCTTTCTAGGCAATTAACACAAAATTAATTACAAAGTCTCATTTATTATTTAGTATTTCTAAGTCACTCTTAAAGGTTAAAAAGAAGTATTTCATATTAAACATTCTCATATTAATGAAGCAAATATTTCAAAAGTTTTTCCTTTACTAGATGCAGGTTGAGGAGGAACTAGCAGGATCTATAAGCGGATATTACTTATGTGAGACATAGGTGGTATTTACTGCGTTTTCCTTATGCATTTATCTTTGAAAATTTTTATAATGTGGGTTTTAAAAAACTCTTACATAGTGATGGCATTGTAATACCTTTCCCAAGTGTAAGGATTGTTATATACAAGGATCATAAGAATTCAAAGTCTCAATTCATGTTTTTCACGGCTCTGTTGGCTTAGTGTAGCTCTTGCCCACCTCTGACTGACACAGGGCAATACCGGCTTCCTCACCCTACCTGTCCTCCAGGTCAACTATTAAATTAATCCCAAGAGGATGAAGTGGGAGCATTATCAACTTTAGCACCATACCACTTTTAAAATAAAAAGAGTTTACTGAAGACTACATAAAAATCAAAAGTTGTTTCAGTGATCTTCTTAGTGTTTTGTGTATATTCTAAAATAGTTACTTGTGTTCCCCTAGGACTTTTCAGCATGGCATGGATGAATCTGTTCCAGATCGCTTAAGGTCACTTTTCAACCAACCATTACACTGGGTTTCTTGTATATCACATTTCTACCCTTCTTTACTCAGGTAAGAATCTGTAGATGCGTTAGCATCTATAACTCTATTATTTCATATTAGAATTTAATAGAAACTCTGATTCAGGGATGTAAATGAATCTTACACAAGGAACATATAATGTTTCATGATAAACAGTTAAGAGTAAGATCCCTGTCTCCCTCCCTCCCTCCCTTCCTTTCTCTCTCTCTCTCTCTCTGTCTCTCTCTCTCTCTCTCTGTCTCTCCCTCTCTCTCTCTGTCTCTGTCCTCCTGTTCAAGAATCCTATGAAGTACAGTCTTCATAACCATCCTACTAATGTATGGCTTTAGTAATATAATGGAAAACAGTGAATTCTTGGAATATAGTTCCATAGTTGAGTGCCTCACCATTTAAATATTCACCCTTTTTAATCTATGACTGGGGGCTTGATAGTTCTCAGCTAATTATGAGTTACAGACAGCAAACTGGATAATCCATGTAACTGAGAGCCTTAGGTAGAAGTTGAGAGAGGAGTAACATTTATAATTATGAATAGAACCTTTCACTTTTATTATTTAATTAACAGCATTTAAAAATCAAGAAAAAAATCATTTAAAGTGTGAAATGTACTTCCAGAGCAATCTGATGACATTTTGTGGCATTATGTAGAATGGCAGTTTGATTCTTTCTGGAATATATCATTGGAAAATGCCTCTCCTTTGTATCTGAGAACAAAAATGTCATGTATAGCTGAAGGAGGTATTGTTCATCCTCATGCATTCTTGATTCATCTTGAAAACATATTATCAGTGATACCATGTCAACATCTAAAGTGACTGACTGTATCTCTTTCTTGAGAAACAAGAGTCCCATGCATAAAAGGAGGCTATGAAAAACCTCATACATAAAACTCTCTGCAAACACAAGAAACATATACTGTTTGCATGTGTGTGCCTATTTCCATATAGGTCAAAGAAAATCCAAGACTAATGAACCCTAGACCCTGCCTTCCAGGCCTTCAGTGTATGCTTATCCCCTTTCCTTATATAGAGAACCACGTCAGCATCTTTGATGAATTTTTATGATTGATTCCAGGAAATAGAATTCCCTTGTTACTGTCTTCTCAGTAACCTATCACCTTACATGCAAATATAGTTTTATGTCAATTAGGAATTAAATAGTTAACTCTTCAGTACTCAATATTGCAAAAGCAACATATTAAACAACTGGATCTTTTACAGTGTGAGTAAGGCAAACGACCCTATACCATTTGGGTCAGTCCCTAAGCTTCTAAACTGATTTGTTCATCACATTATCATTGCATTTGTTTTAGCCTATTTTTATTGCTGCTTTCATCTTATGTGTGGAACCACTGGCATTATCTCCCTTCAGGTGTAGCTCTGAAAGACTTGCACTTACAGGCCTGCACAGTTCAGCCCAGCTATAGAGGCCTAGGAAATCAGCATGAAAGTGCATTTAGCTTTCAAATAGCTGATTCCTGTATTTAACTTCTCTTTATTTCTATACTTAAAGCAAATGTAAACACAGCAAGATCTTTCTTCCTGTCTACCTTTTTTCAGTGAACCTACACCACTATTAGCTTAACAGAGAGATTAGAATATGTACGGACATGGCTATCTAGACTACGGTAAAAATAGAATTTGATGCAAGCTTTCTGGAGAGCAAGTTAGTAAGGTGTGTAAAAAATTTTGAAATAGTTTTCTCCTTTAGCCAGCAATTCCATTTTTAGGAATCAACTGTACGGAACTAATTAGGGAGGTTGACAAAGTTTTATATGTGAAGATGTCCATCACAGCGTTTGTAAAAGAAAAAAATGGAACTAAATCTTCTACAGTGTCTTGTTGGACAGTAATTTGTTGTGCCATAACTGATAGACACAGTGCAAAGAGGTTTCACACATTATATTAGTGACCTTTTGTGGGCTTCTGAAGGGTAAAATACCCATGCACTTCTTTTGTGGAGAGAAAGGTGATGGGTCAGTAGCAACTTTCTAAAGAGAACCGAGCCGAGAGGTCAGCTCCTTAACCTGTGCCCATTCCAGGGTAAAGTTCAAACTTTTAACAACTGTTCCACCTCTTTTCTTTTTCCCTTCCCTTCCCTCCCCTTCCCTTCCCTTCCCTTCCCTTCCCTTCCCTTCCCTTTTCTTTTATTTTTTCTTCTCTTTTCTTTTTTTTTTCTTGTCTTTCTTTCTTTCTGTTTCTTTTCTTTTTTTATCTCTTGAGACAGGGTCTCTCTGTGTAGTTCAGGCTGTGCTGGACTCACTCTGTAGCTCAGGCTAGCCTTGAACTTGCTCCTGCCTCTGCCTCCTGAGTGCTAGGATTACAGGTGTGTGCCACCATGCCCGCTGTACCACCACTTTTCAAATAGAAAATCATTCAGGGTTGTGTTAATAGGTACACTTGAAAAATCATACCCCAGCACAAGTGAGAGTGTCAGTTTTTTCATTATGTAGTCTCTCCTTTATGGTTCAACTTTGCCCGGACACCAGTGTGTGAGTTTATCTGGAGGGGGGAAGATCTATTCTGCAGATTCCCCAAACTTACTGGATAATAGGACCCTTGTTGTTCAGGGAAGGAACAGTTCCTGGAAGATGGGACACTACTGAGTAGCCTGATCTGTGATACACTATCACATAAAGAGTGTTACAGAAGTATGTAGAAAAACAAATATTGTAAAGACGTATGCTGGAGAATTTAGAGGTTTTTTTTTTTTATTCTCAGTGGTGAGTTTAAAAGTCATTTCAATTTTTATCTCCATTTTCTGAATTTCTTATAGGGACTATGGTTTAATTTTAAGATTAAAAAATGTTAAAGAAAATTAAAAGAGAATCCACATTTTTGGTGTTCACATTGGTTTAAGCTACCGTCTCTATACAGGAGATTTCTAGCTGTGAGTGCTTTCCTGTAGAACAACACTGTGTGTTCAACTGCTCGTCGTTTCTAAGGGATCTACTGAGCTCCTGGAAATCCATCCTGGTGTCCTCAAATGATCCTTTCTTTCTCTCTTGCCTTGTCTTCCATGCACAGGGTCTTTCTGTTAGGGACGCTATTGTTCTTCAACACTTACAGGATCAAATCCGAGCCTTTGCTTTCCTATGCTGCCTATTATCATATTTGGTTGATTCTTCCCCCAAGATCCTCTTAGAAGCCCCCTTTATCTCCAACCCATTGTAATGACATTGGTTTTGCTATTATTTAAGAAGTTTAAAATATTGAGTGCGTTATGTCCCTCTCTTGCACCCAATCTCGGCACAGCTTTTTTGCCTTGGTTCTTGGAGCACGAACGGTCTACTCCAGTTGTTTCTGTCTCTTCACAAATCCCTAAGACTCATTCTATGCTTTTTCACTTTTATCTGTTGCTCATTCCCAGCAGCAGGCCTTTATGTATGTACTTCCTTCGCCTGGAATACCTTTGATTCTGAGTTCTCCATGCGAGGTTTGATTTGAGCATCTCACTCAGTGTCATGTTCTCTGACAGTTTTCTCTGCTAGGACCATGTAGTCTGTCTAGGAAGACATGATCCATGTGATTTATAACTGGATATGCTCAGAACAGTGACCATCAGAGGATCCCAGCACGGCAATTTAAAAAGAACTAAGTTATTGATTTGCCTTTGTCAGATGTGGCAATGCAGATTCCTGAGCCACAATTCTATGACAAAAAAAAAAAAAACAACTCTATCTTTCCCTTCATTTTTAAAGAACTATATCAGTTGTCTCTGTATCTTTTATCCCCAAATATCCTTCAGAAGTCTATTTATCTTTGTAACTAAAATGAACATTCAGGGAGGTGTATGGGTTGGATGTTAAAAGGGTAAAAGTCTATTAAGTTTCTTTTTGGAAAGGGAAAAGCTGAGAGAGGTGATTCAAGTACTTAATATCACAAAGGATCTTGGCAATAGTTATCTATTTATTTAGACCTACACATTGTTTCTGAAATAATTTGAGTTCATTTTTAGGAACATTAAATAAAGATAATTTAGGTGAGAAGAAAGAAAAAGATCAAGGAGAAGAATATGAAATTAATACTTAAGATAAGAATTAAAATTCATACATAGCTGTAGAGACTGTAAATTTGTGTAGAAGCTAACCAGAAAAACTAAGAAGCATACAGAGAGATAAAAAGCAAAATTTTTCATATTCTTCCTCAGTGAAAAGGACATGGTTTAGAAGACTTTGCCTTGGAGAAAATAAATGTATTTTCATGGCAGTGAATAAAATATACTACATTCATTGTCCCTAGCATTGGTAAAAGCTAACAATATGAGTTGATTTAGAAAGGGTAACTGGTTTCAGACTAGATTAAACTAAAGCATATGAAGAATATTTGAATGTCTAGATTTATATTATGATTTCATACTGTACTTTCATATAAATGTTTTAAAAGAGAATACTGTCTTGGCATCTGAAGTATGTTACCTTCATAATGCTTTTTATTATTTTTCCAAACCTTCATCTTCATGTGATTCTTTTAAAGTTTTGAAGTATTTTTCAGGTCTCCATTTGTTAAATCTTTTTTTTAGGTCATAGCTAAATACTGAATCCAAGTAGCATGATCAGTTTGGATAAACAATCTGTTTTACACTGCTCGTTTTCTTTTACGAATACAACAGGATGTTTTAATTGTGTCCAGTCCATTCTGAGCTATAGATATGTGTGTATCTACTCTCATTTCATACTTTTACTTACTGTTGTTCCATTTGAGATTTATACATTTTTTCCTCTCTAACGATGTTAACATTTAGCTTCACGGTATAATATGTTTTGTGGCTCATTATCCAGCTCAGTAAGATGGATTCATTCATTTCTTCAGCAATGGGTTTTTCAGACTTTGTCCCCATAAGGCACTGTGCTAGCATTTGTGGTGAGGGGAGAAGCTGGTGGCGAGGTTTGGACAATCTCCCTTTCTTCGCACTGGTACGTGATGCTAAAGAATGCGATCTTAGTTACCCACTTGGCAACAGTATACAGAACCTATGTGCATTTCCTCCATCCTGAGAGACTCATTTCTCCTAAGATGTTCTCCCAATTTCCATTTTTCCAGCATTCTCAAACCCAAAACCATTTTCATAATCTACGTTTTATCACGTTATACTTGGCTTAAAACTCTCCCATGAGGGTTGTCTATCATATATACATCTTGTTTGGCACGGCCTATAGTATCCGGAGAGACATGTCTCTTATTTACCTCGCCAGCATTTCCTGATGTCCACTGCCTTCTGCACCTTAGCCTTTTTATATTCCATAACGCACAAGGCTCCTTCTGCTGCAAGATTTCTGCACGTGCTTTTCCCTCACCCTAAATAGCTTCATCTCTTCATTCATGCCAAATTCTCTTCATATCTCCATTTCAGTGTGACTCTGCAGGGAAGCTTTTCATGAACTCCCAGGACTAGTTCACTTCTTTCTGACATATCTTCTAAGAGAATCTTTTGATTTTCCTTCATTGACTTTTCATTATTATAATTTGATCTGTAGTTGGAAGGTCATTTAAACTGTACCTTCAGTTAAATTCCTTAAGGATATGGACTGGTTTTTGTTTCCTGTTGTGTCTCTGTGGTCTGACACACAGAAGTCAGCCAAAATATTAGCTGGGTGGATGAGCGAAGGAATGAGCAAATGAATTCGAAGTGGTATTGCACTGGGTAAGCACTGTGCTAACTGATGCAAACATTTGATCCAAGTTGTAAAGCTCAGGCACAAGAAGTACAGTCCTGATGAGGAGGACATCTAGAGAGAAGGAGAGAGAAAGCAGGTGCGACTGAGAAACTGCTACACAAGATTAAAGAAAAAGCTCAGAAAGCTTCTACTCTGGTGGCATGTCCTATGCCAATGTAGAGCCAACAGTTAGGGGGAAAGTAATGTGAGCCATTTCCAGTGAAGTTCTGCAGTGGCTGCTCCAGAGTATACCCAAGCATCTGGATCTTTGAAAAAAAATTCAGAGGAAAGTCAGTGTCTGTGGAGTAATTATTAAAAGGAGTAAAAATATCAGCTGAGCTAGGTACTTCATATGTTAATATCTTTCTCCTATTATAATTTAAAGTTATTATGTAAACAATTCCACAGAAATGAAGCCAGCAATGTGATCACAAAAAATAATGGTAAAATTTCCCAGTTGATGGGTGTGCTCTGTGTGCTTATTTAGTTTTGAGATCTCAGAAAGTTAATTTACATGAGCTACAGTTTCAGTTTAGATTTTGTTGAAGAGATAGAGACATAAATGCAATACCATCTTATTGATCTGCTTGAAAATAGCATGCAATACCACTGTCTATTGACTCCCTCTGAAACATCTTCCCTTAACTTCAGAGATAATCTCATGCATGGTCAGGAGGGTTAAACGCATTCAAGTGCCTCTGAGACATTCACCACATGAGTACTGATTGACCAATCATTTGGGTGGGTTAAGAGTTATATGTGTCAGAAAGTGGCAGATTTTTATCAATTATCTAAACATGTGAAAAGGACCTACTATGAGTGTGATAAAGTGGGAAACATATTGAACTGCTCTCTCACTGGGTCTCTGCACTTATCAGAAGCATGTTGCCTGGGGAGACCTTTCCTGAGCTCCTTCTAACAAGGTATTATCTGGTGGGTGGGACTGATAAGAGCCAAGGGCTCCAGAGCGATAACTCCTGTCTTCCAAAGAGCTGGCTGAGTGATTCAGTAGTGTCTAGTGCCTTAGCCCCTCAGGTGCTAAGATTAAGACTTTGGAGAGAGGCGCATATTGATGGCTAAAATATGATATGATTTTAAAGTAAAAATTAGATTTGTATATATTTTTACAAATGGGATATGCTAACTTGTGTAGCATTGAAATGTAGACAGATGAATTGTTAAATTACTCCTAGGTGATTTTTAGAAATTGAATCCCATGGAAAAGGGTTAATTTACTAAAATCAGGAATCAGTACCAGTTCTCCTAGGTTAAGCACCTGTGCTCTAAGTTGCACACTATGTAGTATAAGTATAACTAACCTTGCAAAAGTGAAGCTCTCTCAACTACGTTGGCAGAAAAAATTATTTTAAAAATCAAGGCAAGTTGTATATTAAAATATGCAGGTGAAGTCTACCTAATTTTATTTATGGAATGATCTGAAAGTTCTGTATATAGATCATAGAGACTTATACCTATTATACAGATTAAAATATGTGAAAATATTTTAGATGCTAAAACTCCATTTAATCTTTACACTTCTAGTTAAAGCAATGAAGAAAATATGTTGAATCCCCCCTTACATTTTTTTCTGAAGTACTAAAATTATCTTCTTAGAGAAAGGGTGACACGATTGCTTTAAATATTTGTCTTTATTTTCTTAGAAAAATTTTGAAGAATGAGTTATGGAGAACTAAGAACAGTGCAGTAATACGGGGATGTCTGCTTTAGTTTTCCCACATTAGGGCTTTGCCCTCAGTTTCTCCTTAATTACATCTTTACATTTGTTCTCTGAATCATGTAATTTGGTGCAATATACCAGGACCTCTTACGAACTGCATCCTGCAATCCATGCCAGGATCATCTAGCAATTATCATTCCATATACACCTTGTATGAAATGACTTCAATTTGTAAATAAACCCTGTCGCTCTTAGCTTGATTTTAGTTTAAATATGTGATATCTTCAATCAGGAGGTTGAATAGAGCCAAACATCTTCACAGGGCCTGGGATATAGCTCAGCGGCACAAGCACCTGCCTGGCAAATGCAAGGTTCTGAGTTCAATTCCTGGTACAAAAAAAAAAAAAAAAAACACTCTTCAATGTCAGAAAATACAATTTATCTACAAAATTTCTATCATGTTGAATGGGAAAATATATGGGGAAATAGAATGAACGTTGATTTTGAAGTCACAAAGACATGTGCTCATAGTGCAACAGCTACATTTATTAGCTAAATGACCCTGGATTCATTTCTGAATATATATTTTTTTAATTTTAAAGGGAATAATTTTAAAAAAAGAACAATAGCAAAATACCGACAACATAGACCAAAGCAAAACAAAGCAAAAACAATAAAAATAATACAGAGTTTCAGAACAAAATGGTAGGAATTAACAGTGGTTGTTACATTACATATTGTTATCCTGAATGAAGTTGCTCAGATTAGCAGATGTAAGAATGAAAGATTGATCAGCTGGGGATGTAGCTCAGTGGAATAAGCGCTTGCCTAGCAAGTGCAGGGTCCTGAGTTCGATCCCCAGTACCGCAAAAAAAAAAAAAAAAAAAAAAAAAATTAAAAAAAAAAAAAAAAAAAAAAAAAAAAAAAAAAAAAACATGTTAGAAAGATTGATCAAACCATTAAAGAGAATAAAAATAAAAACAAAAAACCCGTTAGAAATGATACAGACTTTCATTAGACAAGATGGTAGAAATTCACCTATAGTTGTTATATTGCGTATTGTTGTGTTCAAATTAATTGTTCAGATTACCAGATATAAGCATACAAAGCTGATGAAAAAGAAAAAAAAATTAACTATTCCTTTCAATAAAACACCAGACTTCATTATCCCAGCTGCCCTTCTATATACATATATTTGTATATATTTTCCCTTCCTTCTATCTTTCTTTTTCTCCTTTTCCTCATCCCAGTTCCTTCCTTTGAGGAATTTCTTTCCCTTTCATAATACCCATTGTATGTTCGGATTTTATTTACTCTTTCAGGTTCTCACACTAGTAAGACAATATGATGTTTACACATGTGGGTCTGATGTATTTCACTTATGAGTTTGGTCTCTAGTTGCATCCATTTACCTATAAAAGCTTTGAATTTATCTTTTTATAGCTGAGTAATACTCCATTGTATAAAAATGATGGACATTTGGGTTATTTCCAAGATTTAGCTATTACAAATTGTGCTGCTATAAACATAGGTACACATATATTACTGTGGTATGATGTTTTTTTGAGACAAGGATTAAGTGGGATACAGAGCTTCACTAAACAAGATAGTAGAATTCAACAGTGGTTGTTATATTGCATATTGTTTTCTTCAAATTAGTTGTTTAGGTTACCAAGTATAAGCATGCAAAAGTTGTCAAAAAATTTAAGCATTAACTGTTCCTTTTAATAAACCAATAGACATCAGCAGTACAATTATCCCAGCCATCCTTATATATACATGTATATTTTTCCCTTTCTTTTTTCTCCTTTCCCTAATCTCAGTTGTTCCTTCCCTTTGAACAGTTTCTTTCTCTTTCACAGTATCTATTGTAGCTTTTGGGTTTTTGGGGTTTGTTCACTTTTTCAGGTTCTTATCCTGGGGAGATTCTCTTTGATGAATCTTGCATTCTTACATTTGCTGAAGATAACAATATGTAATACAACCACCAATGTTACCTTCCTATTATCTTGATTTGAAATTCTCTATCAGTTTTGTGTTGTTCTGTCTTTGTTGTCATTATTTTATTTTTTTTCTCTTAAGGATTAAGTGGGATAAATAGCAAATATCTTTATATATGTCTCAGTTTGAATTTTCTCAAGAAACGCACTCAGACAAAGATGCAGAATGTAGTCTGTTTTCGAAGTGGAGGGAATAATGGAAGAGGGTGCATAAGTAACAAAGATTTTTGTAGTCAGGCGAACTATCAAAGCAGTGACCAGGACTTGAATCTCCTGGGGGCTTCTGAGAACCAGGGCGAAACATACACTGCAGGTTCTCCCTAAGAAAGGTGCAAGGATGCTGAGGTACTTATACAGCAACTCCCACCAGGCATTGCTCTGAGGGCTCTTCAGGAGTTTTGATTCCCTGACTCTAACAGGCTGTCTGTGGGAAGACAGAGAAATTCAGGCTTTAAGTGTCATTGCTCCTGTCGTTGGGCCAGTCTAAACTGCGAGGTCAGGGTAAAGGGCAGTGCAGTCATCGATGATATCTGTGGTGATGCCCCCTCGGCCCCCCACTGAAGTCCTCCCATTGCCCATATTAAGTTCTCTGAGTTCTCTCACTGATTTGTCAGGTTGGCTATAACTACTTTTTTAAAAAGTTTACTTACATAAGAGTTAGTGGGACAAGGCAGAGTACTTAATATAGTTATTTCTGAGTCTAGAAGTGATATTCAGCACTATATTCTTCTACCACCTAGACAGTCTTCCCCTCTCTGCTGAGCACTCTCTTCCAGCTGAATCTGTGGTCACCATTCCCTCATCAGACTGCCATGACTGCACCTCTTGCAGATGCTGTGATCTTTTCTGAAAGCATCAACGCATGCTGTAATGAGTCCCCTGAGTGACAGGTACTCCTCCCTCACACCTTATGTAACAGCAACCCCAGACCCTCAGGATAATTAGGCTTAGTCACCTTTGCCAGTATGGTCACTCTGCTCTTTACGTGATAGACTCCTGGAAGGGGACAGCCAAAAATGACCCCAAGGCAAGGTAATTTTTGGTTTAATAGGATCCTAAATGGTCTCCTTGTAGAAGTGTATACACTCCACTCACCATGGAAACCAGGACTTCCACTCTGAAGAGTCCGTAGGGTGACTGGGATAACAAGACAGACTCCTCCAGCAGATCATTAGGAGCCTTTGTGAGAAGACCCCTCCTACTTTCAGGCCTTGCTTCCCAGACCCAGCTAGTGTATCTATTGGGATAAAAAAAAATTGATCTTCACTCAAAGTAAATGTCAGATTTTCAAGGTCAGTATCCTACCACCATTGGATCCACTCCCCAGTGATCTACTCATCTGGTAGCTTCTGTCTGATACAGATATGGAAGGATGAAGGCATCCCATGGTCGTATGACCCCGGAGGAGCAGCCCTGTTCAGATCACAGTCTGAACCTCCTGCAGAGCTTCCTGAGTTTTTACAATTGAGTTGGGAGTCAGGACACTGCACTATGAGAGCCAAGACTTTTTTTAAACGTTCAGTTGTAGTATGAATACATACCCCAAAACTGCAGAAGTTATAAATGAGCTACTTAATGAATTTTTATAAACACACCTACATATAGCTTTTTCATGATGATTCTATTAAAATAATTTGTTAGTTTCATATGCAAATAATCATTGAGTTACATTACTTCTTGGATTTTGAGCCTCTTTAAGCTAATCTATGTCCCAGAAATATAGCACTCATCAGAGTACAATCCTAAGACAATCCAGCCGTAAATTCATTTTGCCTTTTGATTCAAAATGTATCAGTTCTATTGGACTTACAAATTTTTGTTCTCATCTTTGTGTCATAGTGGAATTCCACATGTACATATTATATATATATATATATATATATATATATATATATATAATTTCCCTTTCTGTCATTTTTTGAGCCTAATCTCACATTCACAGCTCCACCAGCCACCAGCTCAGAGGATGAGAGAACATATGCTTCTCCATATGCCCAACACAGACTCCTCAATGCATTTATTACTCAGAGCTCAGTGATTGAGGAATGTTTGTACTATTTTATTTTTCCTCATAGTGAGTCATTCTACTGTACATTTCAAAATTGTGATAAGTTGAAAGATCCAAGAACTGAGGTACATTTCAACAAACAGCTTCCCGTCTGGTAAATGAGAGATTTTATTTATAACCAGGTATTCAGATATAGGGAAATGAAATGACATTCAGATTATTTTGTTTAATTACATGACTAATGAGCTTAGTGAAAACACTAACTGCCTTTGATGTATTTTCCACAACCAGGTCAGGAAACTCCTCTCCTGCACTCTAACAGGTGCAAAATCCTCACCTTTGGACCACACGGCCCACTGTAGTCTGAGCTCTGACACCTTCTGATTTCCTCTCATAGATCTCTCCCAGTGCATTTCAGTCAAACTGTATCTTTCTGTTGTACTCTTACGTCAGCACTCAATTTGAACACAGTATGTAGATAGGACGTGTTCAAAAGGCAAGTCTGTTTTAATGCACTGAATGGCAACTGACTGCTTTTCATCTACTATACACCAGGGTATCTTCTAGAAGTCAGCACTTGGGGGTTAGGATGGAAGCAGGGTGGTTGTTTTGCCTTTTGGTATCATATTTGAAACGTCGGCGAAAGCTAGAGCAGTGTGGGAATGTAATTATCCTGGGATGCTCAGAGATAGTGGATTAATTCCTCCAAGCTAAGCATTAAGTTAATCCCCTCTTCTCTCTTCATCACTTACCCAGGGCAGTGGTTTCCCTACGTGAAACTGCCCACCAAGTGCTCAAGCAGTTATCCCGATTCTTCTTTTCTCAGAGCTTCATATGAGAAGTTAGAATTGGTCCAAGGTTCAAGCACAGGCTGAGGAATTTTTGTGCATCGTAAGGCTGTGAAATGTTTTTAATGCCAAGCCAAGTAGAAGATACTTCTTCATTTTTTGATGGAAAAAAAGTAAAAGAGAATTTCATTACACAATAATAATAGGAGAATAACAAGAGTTAATACATTACACATTTTCATCTTCACAGTAGTTACTCAGAGTATAAGATACAGGCATCAAAATTCTCCAATTAATATTAGCGTGAACCTTCTTTTTCAGTGAACTAACAGACACTAATTATAGCTAACTTGCATTTTTCTTTTTCTTCTCTTTCTTCCTTTTCCCTTTCCCTGCTTCTTCATTTTATATCTTCAAATCCTCTCATTTAAAAAAAATAGCCTTTCAGCACAGCATCTTTTTAAAAGAGTATGCCTACCCATATATGAATAAACAAGTCAATTGGCTAACATTCATGCCCCCTTTCAATGTTCTAGGTTCAGTGGTAGGAGCTTTAGGGGAGGCCCTCAAATCTGGGTGGGGAGATAGAGCTTTGATGAAGTTTTCAGAAGCTAAAATGTTTGTGCTTCCTGTGAGTGCTTTAACTCAGAATACAGGCCAGTGTCTCTCAGGGAATGTGGAAATTTAGCTTCCAGCCAAAGACTGGGTAAGATTAAGGTAACAGGTCATGGATGTTCATTGGATAAATGGTATGTTAGTTAGACCAAGCTGCTGTAACAAATATATCATAGGCTAATAGTTTGAACAAGAGGTATTTCCTTCTTATAGTTCTGTAGGGCCAGAAGTCCAACATGAGGGGTACCAACATAGTGTGGGTCTGGTGAGGATCTTCTTCCAGGTTGCCAACAGACAACTTCTTGTGTCTTCATGGTAGAAAAAGGGCATGCTAGCTCTCTGGTCTCTTCTTATAGGGAGACTAATCCCATTCACAGGGTTCCACCCTCATCATATGGCTAGCTCCCAGCCATCTCCAGACACCATCACATGGGGATTAGGTTTGGAGTCCACTGTAGGTAGCAACCAAGGCTGAGTTGGGTACAAAGGCACAGAGACAGAAAAGATAGTGCTAACTAATTCTGTTTACGCTATGTGTTTTCCAGAAAGCACTGCCCATACCAGTGTGTTCTAAACCTTGGCATACAGAGGGCGTGTTAAAACACATTTCTGGAACCTATTTCCATGATTCTGATGGGATGAAGCTCTAGAATCTGCATTTCTAGCAAGTTCTCAGGTGATCCTGATGCTTCTGGTCTGGGTTAATCTCAGAAAACAAGAGATCTAGACACTACTGGCAACTGGATGATTCATTATTTAGTTTCTTCTCTTAAAGATAATGTTGCAAATGGACTTGGTCCTGATACCTTTGGTCTGATTTAAACATGCGGTTGTCCTGTTCACAGCTTTCCTTCCCAGGCCCACTCTAATCCCATGATCCCTGTCGTGGTGACCACCACTGAGTGAGTGGTTGACCATTTCCTGCCTTTGTTGTTGTTGCAAATTAATTTCCCATCTTGTGACCTTTAGACAATCTAAACCTTGAAATGTTAAAAGAAAAAGTAAATAATTTTATCAGTTTGTAATTCCTACTTTACTTTCTGATTTCCCGCCAATGCATTGGGAAGTGACAGTGGTGATGTGGGGATATTGGATTTCAATTTTCTGTTCAACATTGATGATAATTTTGTAAGAAGCTTATTTATCTTGAAATTATTTTTTCTTGGTCAGATGATTGCCCAGATAGGCAGCAGTATGACTGCTAATAGTAGCAGTTCTGATAATTGCATATTGAGTTAAGGCATTATCTATTAAATAATTAGATTACAGTTGACTCTTGGCAGAAGTTTTGAATTTCTTTACTCAACACTCATCATTGTACATGGAAAATTATGAAATATCCAAAATCCATAGCAGAGGGAATTAATAGCACATGGTAGGCATGTGTGTATTTGGTGAATGAACAAATGAACACATTTGAAATAAATTCATAAATGATGTTTCTCTTCTCTATGAAACTAAAATAGACATAGGTCTGTGGAATATAGGCATGGTTATTCTATATCAGTTTTAAATTTGGCAGGCTACCAAATGTTAATTTGCTTTTAACTGGTTGAGATTAAATGTAATTTCTTTCCTGAGCAACTCTAAAGTAAGTAAGGATGAAAGCATTTTCAGAGTAATCTGGGAGGAATTGACATTTAACAGAGTTAGCGTTACATCTGTACTTTAAGGCTATTAATTTCATAGATAAATTAACTTCATTACTCCATCTTTATCTTGCATTTTGAAAGGACTCCATCCGCTGGAGGACTGAAAGCCGAGGGTCAGTTGAAACTGCTTTTATGCCAGCCAGGTTGTAACTGGAATCTCCTTCTGGAAACCCTACTGTGTAATGACGGACTCTTACCAAGAATCTTGTTGAAGAGCTCAAGTGAGTATTTGTAGTTACAAGAATGTCCTTGAAAAACCTAGTCATTGTTCCAGTTCAATGAAACTTTTTCCTACTCAAATATTGGCAGAAGGTTGTAAACCAACGGCATGTATCAACAATCCATAAGAATAGCAACAGGCAAACTATTGCATTGCTTTGCCAACCTAGCTCAACTAACTATTTTCAGGGACTTTGAGTGAAGGGAAACAGTGTTTTTGTCTGACACTATTCTATCACAACCACCATTATACATGAATGTATCAATATTCAAGGTTTGCAATGTCTAAGAAAATGGGAGGAATGGTGGTTATATTTCTAAAGCACAAGTCTGAACTAGAGAGTAAAGAAATAGGGAGGGCTGCATTACAGAAACATTGGAAATACTGGTGTATCTTGAAGTGTGTTTGTGCAGCTTTTAAATAAGCAAGCTGTGACTTCACTGGGGCACAGAGAAATTATGAATGGAAACTGAGGAGTAATACAAGCCCACGCTATTAGACTTGCTTTCTTGCCCTATAAATGCCATTTTAGAACATAGTAAGAAATGTTACACCAGCGTGTAACACTCACTGCTCTCCTCCTTCGCGTGAAGAATCATCTACTCATTCCCCCAACCCTTACGCACTTCTTAGGTTCTATAATGTACTTGAATCCATATTTGTCTTATCAGTAGCTTCACTTTGGTTTTCCTGAATCAAAATCATTTCCTCTAGGTCCCCTTTCCCCGGGAGACCATATTCGGGTTCTTTATTCAGCCATTCGGTATGAATCCAGACTGGTTTTCTAATCTTGGGCCAGAACCCTTTGCACGCCCCTCCCATGTACCCCCACTGTCCCAGGCATTGTCGCCTCCTCCCGTGCAAGGCTCCCCAGCACCTTCCCTGTCAGTCTTTCCTGCTCTAAAGGCCTTCCCCAGACGATGGCCTCCACCAGTCTGCAGGGCCGGTTAGTGCTCCAGATGGACAGCGTTCTATTTCACACTGACTTCTTCCTCCCGTGAACTTCGCAGAACCCTGTACCTTATTTACACTTAGCAAGCTCTTCCTTTTTCGCTTCTATTTGAATATAACTAAGACATATGACTTCAGGCCCCTCCAGCCTGTTGACACATGAAATGGAGTTTACAGCCTTCCCCTGTCCTAGATGCTCCAGTCGTTTCTAATGATCTTTGGTTTCTCACACCGGCTTAGGACCCGTTTCCCGTACTCTATCTTAGACACCTTATGTTTGTTTCCTAAGAGCCACTGAGGGCAGTTGCCTCTTGGGTAAATATTGTCTTCCTGGTGCTCTAAAAGCCAAGAAATCATGTGATGCCACAGGTTACCTGAGCTCCCCAGGCCACCTTATACTGAAGCGGAGGCTCCCCAGTCCCCAAGCAGTACTATTTAGACCTCAAATCTCACACAGTTCACCTGAAAGCAGTTTCTTTGGCTTCAGGTTGTGACTGTATCCTCCTAACTGGAAACTGGAGCTAAGGGAACTATTTCCTGAAGTGAAAACATGTTGGTTACTTACTAGGTAGTAGGCACTGTACATTTATGCTTTAATTGTATTCTTCATATATCTTATAAACTACATACAATTGTTTTCTTCATGTTAAAAATAAAGACACTGGAGTTTAAGATAAATACAGTTGGCCTTCTGTATCTGCAGATTGTACATCCGTGGATTCAACTAACCACAGATGGAAAAGACTGTATTTGGAGAAAAAAAATTGCATCTGTGCTCTACATGTACAGACTTTCTCTCTTGCCATTATTCTTTAACCAATAAGTACAGCGACTATTTGCATAGCATTTACATTGTTATTGGGTGTTACAAGTAACCTAGAGATGATTCATATATATAGGAACATGTGAACAGGCTATAGGCAAGCACTGCACTATTTTATATAAGGGATGTAAGCAGCCACAGATTTTACCCTCTGAACTTTCAGGAAAGATAGCTACATGACATGGATAGTATCTGACATGGCTGAGAGAATTATTCTGATATAATCATTAAAACTGCCAGGCATAGTCCCATAAGAGAAATTGTCTACTATTGATAGAGTTATGTAGAGCAGCCTGGGAAATCAATTAAGCTCAAGTCTTCTGACTATACTGGTATAACCACTAAGGACAGGAAGAGCAATTATTCTCATAAATATTAAACTATGTTTCTTTACAAGTGAATCCCACTTAGCAAAAGTATAATGTACACCTTCTGGTATGTATAACATGATGCTGCTTTGAAGAAGCTTACTATCATCAAGCATGCCATAAGGTAAACCTTCAGTTATGCTTCCTAAGGAACAGAGCAACGTATTTAGCAAACCTGCTGAAATAACCATCATTTATTACAAGGGCTATCAGTTCTGTGGTTGCTCTGGTATTTTTCTGTATTGAATTTTACTAGCTACTTTAAATACCATGACAATGGAGTGATAGAATTTACTCATCAATTGATTGACCAATGATTAAGTTCCAGTAGAATTCTTGTTGCTTTAAGTTTAAAACAATATACTTAGGGAATCTTATCAAGTATACCAAGATGCAAATTACTGTGTACATAAAAATAAATTTATAATACCTTTGCAGAAATTTTCTTTTCATTTCATTTAAAAGCATCACACTATTTTAGAATACCACTTAGCAATTTAAAAAGTTTAATCATATTTTTAAGAAAGCAAAATGAGAGTAAAATGTTCTGAATTAGAAATTTGAAGCAACACAATTTTATCAGCTTTTTGTGAGGGAGTTTTTCTTCATAAAGAATTCATTTTTATATAACTGATAAAACTTACTTTGTGTTGAATTATCTGAGGAATAAGAGTACAGAGATAGGAAATATATATTTTCTTATATATTGTTAAACAAAGTTCAATGAGCAATTATTTAATTGTTAGGTATAGGGTTTTTCTTGATAAACAACCATATAATAGAAAGTTGAAAACTGTCTCATAAATGAAAGGGAGTAGCTTTTTGTTTTGCTCTATGAAAATGATTTATCAGAATTTTTATTTGTTTTAAAAGAATCAGTAGAACACGTAAGGGAATGGCTGCCCAACCTGAGGATCAGACAGATAGCAAACTGAAATTTTACATGGTAAAATTTTAATGTATTTTATATAGTATGCAAGCCTCTCCAACACTGAGTCATGTTTTTCCAGGCTATCAATTCCTCTTCTGTCAAAGTATGTAGCACTTTGAGAGAATGATTACATTGTTAAAACTTGATCAAAATTACACTGATTTTAATGGCTTTGATGGTAGGTGGCTTTAACACTCTTGAGGTTCAGTTCAAATGACATGTGAAGAGAAAGCTTGTTGGTTTTAACTCAAGCTATCTTGACTCCAAAGGGAAAACAACTCATCACTACAAGTGTTTTTAGAAGACTTTTGAAGTGTAAGATGTTATCTTTGATATTGACTTTAAGGATTCAGGACAGTCATTTTGTTAATTACCTTGCTGGTTCCCCTGACCTTACAGGTTTCTTACATGTGGCATCCAAGGAATAAATATTTGGAAATTTCCCAGTTGCCAGCAGGTGACCTTTCCCGCTTGTGATATATTTGAATGAAATGTGACTAACATGCTTTCCTTTGCCTGCTGCCTGGAGAATGACTCCCAGTGAAACATCTTGGCTTCTGGTGATATTCAGCTATAATATAACCACAGCAAACCAGCAAATACATAATATTTAACATGTGCCAGACATTGTTTTTAAGTGGTTTCAATGTGTTCACTCGCTAAATCCCTCTAACAGTTTCAGGTGATCAGTACAGCTGTCATCCTCACTCAACAGATGAAGAAACTGAGACATGGAGAAATCCAAGTCACACACCTAGTTAGTGGCAAAGCAGCACTGGATCCAGGCAGCTGGCCGCCACATGCTTCCACCCTTGCCCTGCATGGCCACCACACACAGCTACAGAATGGTCACCCAGGAGGCACACTGCACAATGCAGGGAGCAATTCAGAACCTCAGCAGTGGATACGTTTGGCAGTGCATTGTGTGCCTTTGAACCTTGTTAAAAAGTGCGTAATGGTAACCAAGAAATAGATGTAGGGAAAGTTCTAAGTAAAGGTCTGCTACCACTACCAAGTGGCCATTGACTTAAAATGAATGGCTCAATTTGATTTCTCTTACCTTGTAGTCACATTTTCCTGATCTTTTAGGTAATACGAGGCACAGTATGGCAGAACAGTGTTCAGTGTGTATGTGGATATGTCAAAGTGCCATGTCATGACTTCTTCAAAAGAGGTGACCTCAGTAGAAATACACTCCTTCTTGGTGATCTTAGCTCGCATACCAGTGGTACCATGTACTGGTTCGTAGTAATGACGTCTTCACTGCAGCACTCAGATTTGTTTGTTGTTTTTTCTTCACTATACTTAAACCCTGTTCTAATAAAATACAGTAGGGCCACTTTGTGTGTTTTTGTCCTACTAATTTTCAACCCAGGAGCCTGTCCAAGAATGACGCGGGGCTAGCCCGGAGATACCAATGAGCTCCATAGAAGATTACAACCCCAACAATAGCTATCATTAGGGGGTCCTAGGTCCTAGGAGTCTCCCTTGGGGGTGGGAGAGTGGTGGAGTATGACTGCATCCAACAAGGCTTCTTATAAATTGCAGACACACGTACCCCAGAGATCTGGTTAAAACTGCAGATTCTGGTGCAGGATGGGTTGGGGCTTGAGATCCTGCATTTCCAACAGGAGCCTCACTGCTGCTGTGGGTCTTTGGACAACTTTCTTGAGTAGCAAGGATACTGAACACAGTGGGGCTAGAGAAGGCAAGAGAATTTGAGTGTGAAACAGTTTGTACTTCTATTGAAGGCTTAGAAGGAGATATGATTTAAGAATGTTGATGAACTATTTCATCAGGAAGCCCACAGCAATCAGCAGGAATAATCTTATTCAAATACTGATCTGATGGTGTCACTGTCCATTAAAAACCTCGAGTGGCTCTCACTGCTTAACGATAAGGCTGTAATCCTTGAGAGAATAGTAATGCCCTGTGCTGTAAGTCACTTTCCTCATTGTTGGGACAAAGTCCCTAACTCCCACTACTTAAAGGAGGAGAGGTGCATGAATAATTGAAAGTTTATAAATAAATGCCAGGTCCTTGTAGTTATTGTTAGCCTTTTAGATAACTAAGTGAAATTTTATTAAACTGAATTTCAATTCAGATATTGATTTTTTTATCACTTTTCATAGTGAACTAGGGTATGACATTCAAATTTAGTGTTTCCTTAAAATTATTTTTATGTGAGGCTACATCTTTTTCTCAAGGTTTATGAGCCTGGTGTAGGGTTGAGTCTTTGTTTCCTATGTTTGTATGTGCTGCTTTTTCTACCCTGGCACTTTCTGTCTATATAAACTGAGTCTTTCATTCTCTCCCCTTGGATAGCGGATGCTGCTAGTAGTTCATTCACGCAGTATCCCTGAGCTCAGGGCACACTCTCCCAAGCGACTGCTGAGTCAGCAAGAAATTGGATTTAACAACATTCTTGTAGAAAGTAAAATTTAAGAAGCCTTCAAAAAGCAAAGCAGTATAGCATGCTGGTGTAAAACTTTGTGAGCAGGAAATGCAGCCTCTGTGTGAGTAGGTCATTGGGCTCCTTGCCTTACATTATCCTTTATTTGGAGCACTAAATTCAAATTTTAGAGTAGTAGATGAAGTGAAAGGGGCCCCTCACTGTTAATAAAAAGACGATCTGTTTTCACATCTTATATATTTGGTTTTATAATATATAAAATATTGACAGAGAAGAAAATAGATGAAACTTGAAGTAGTGGCTTGACTGTGGCTTTAGTAGTAGTAAAAACTGTATCAGGGAATATGGTTCTAGATGTGTGACTATCAGGAATTAAAATGATCACCATCCCTTTGGTTCCACTCCCTAAACCACAAAAACAGGTGAAATCCCTAGGACTTTTTTTGTCTCAGCAAAGCCTCACTTAAACAAGATAAGATCAGGACAGTTCTGTCCCGATCTTTAACAGACAGCTAAAGTCAGGCAGACCCCAAAGGAAGAAACACAGCTGCCTGATCCAGTGGTTTCTGGTTCATCTCCAGAAACTCACTGCTTCAGTGACAAATCACTCCTACTTCTTTAGCAGGGAGAATGAGGAATGAGGAGGGGCAGGCAGTGTGATTCATGTTACTAAAGAGGACAATAAGAGGGTCCAGGCCTAGATTAGAGGTTGGTCTAATTGGGAAATTGCCTCTTTGGTGAGGCAAAGTGGGTGGTATGTGTTTGAACAATGCATGTTTGAGGAAGAGCTAAAGCTCATTCATTCTTTTCTTTTATCCTACTAAAGACCTCATAAGAATGCTTCTAGAGGATATAAAAACCAATATCTGGTCTAGAGGGCAGAGGGAGAGAAGAAGGAAAAGGGCTAGAACTATATTTGGAGCAGAAAGAAAGGTAATGTATAAAGGAAACAAAATGGCTTTCCTCACACAATGCAAGGTTTATGGCTGATTCATCTGTAATGAAAGAAAAATCATCAAGAGATAAAGATACAAATTTATATGATATAAATTTTACATTATAAAGGACCCTTCAGAAATGAGGGCCCCCACTAAATAAGGAGGCCTGTGTGTTTTATGCCGAGGTTTGGTGAAGAGTGGACAATTGGGTAGAAGCATGATGGGAAAAAGGAGTATGAACTAATGGCCTTATCCTAGTAGGAGTTTAGCTGAGCCTTTTTGATCAGGTTTTGCTATGTTCCTTCAGGGATTAGAACTTTTCCCCTAGCACAGTTTTCTCTCATTGCTGAGTCAAAATACCTGATACCCACAGTTAAAGAGGGAAAGATTTATTCATCTCACAGTTTGTAGAGGTTTCACTCCATAATCAGCTGGCTCCAAGGCAGAGTGCTGTGCAGAGGGGCAACCATTGATGGTAGCAGGAAACAACATGAAAGCCACAAGAATGAAAAGGAGAAAACAAGCCTCATTCTCCCCATTTTATTTAATCGAGACTGCTGGAATTAGGGTGGTGCCAGTTAAATCAGTGGATTTATCCGGCAGTCACTCACTCTTAATCCTAACACCCTTAATCCCAGCATTGCACAATGAGTTAATCACTGACCCTAAATTCAGCTACCTCTGAAAAAGGCCCACCTAAAGGTGTATGAGGGTTTGGGGACACATCTAGAACAGAACTGTAACATTCTACCCCTGGCTGTCCAAAGACTCATGCACATCCCTTTATCCAAAAGACATTTATTTCATCTCCAAGAGTTGTCAAAGTCCTAACAGTTTCAGCAGTGCTGAAAAGTCCAAATCCCAAGTCTGTTCTGAGATGTAAGGCAAACTCTGACCTGTGCACCCCTGTACAAATGAAAAAAAGTTAAACACTTCAACATTCAACAACACAAGGTAAACATTTCCATTCTAAAAGTCACAAGCAGGGGAGTACAAAGAATGAGACCAAAGCAAGTCCAAAATCCAGCAGGACAAACGTTAGGTCCTGTAGTTTCATGTGCAGCGTCTGGGGAAGTCTATTGGCAAGATGTGAACTCCAAAGTATTTGGGAGGCACCATCCCTACAGCCCCTCCAGTGGTTGTAGCTCCCATGGCTTCTCTCTTAGCCTAGCCTGCTTTGCTTCCTCCTTGTAGCATTCCTTAGATGATCCATGTTTCTGGCTTTTCCAAACTTCTGGTGTCTCTACTGCACTTTCAAACTCACAGCTTCATAAACTGCCCTCTCAGGGGCACACTCCCTGATTCCCAGGCTTTCTTCTGAAATCTGGGTGGAGTCCTTCTTACCCCCACAACTTTTGCATTCAGCATGCACCTAAAAACAGTGCCATATGGATGATACAAAGGTCTGCTGCCAACTGGAACAGTAGCCAGGCTTCCCTCTCTTTTGGCTGTAGTGGTTGAGTGCCTGGATAACTGAACATTCTGAATCTAATTCTGGGGAAAAATTCTTTATGAGACTGCCATTTTTTAAAATGGTATGGCCACTGCCATCCTGGAACATGGTGCTCTGGAAATTTCTTCTTAAAGTCTTTCACTTTTGCAGTTTTGAGGCTGCAAAGGGTGGGGTCCTGCTGCTTCTTGTGATGCCCTCAGGTGATCTTTTCTATTCTCCTGTTCCTTCTCAACAATCAAGATCTCTTCTGCTCTAGCTTTGCAGTCCACCTCTTTACTGGACCTTTCTTTCTGGCCAAATTCACAGTGTTTTAAATCATTCTGCTAGATGTTTTGTTCTTGATTCTCAGCGTGAATCTGGCTAAAAGCACCTAAACAGTAGCCATGCCACCACCTCAACATTCAAATGCCTTGAAATTTCTTCTGCCACTTTAATTAGTCCACTGCACTTAATCGTAGTCTCAGGAAAAGTCTCTGGACATAAGCAAAATAAGGAAAAACTTTCTGCCAAGCCATAACACATATTGTCTGTAGTCCAACAGCCAATGCAGTCCTTCTCAGCAGAAATCTCCTAAGCCTGAACTTTACTGATAGGATTTCTCTCAGTAAAGAGAGAAATGATCTCTGACTAGAACCTCCCATACAGAACAGCCTAATTTTTTAGCTGCCCCCTCCAAACCTTTCAAACCTTTTCCCACAAGTTCCTGGACCACATGGTCAGGTATAGTCACAGGAACAAACCCACTCCTGGTACCAAATTCTATTTTAGTTACTTTTTTCTAGTTGCTGAGAAAAAATACTCAACACCTGAAGTTTAAAAAGGAAAGGTTTATTTAGCTTACAGTTTGTAGAGGTTTCAGTCTACAATTAGCTGGCTACAGCCTTGGTGGTGTGGCCAAAGGTCAACCATTCATGGTCGCAGAAGACAGCAAAAGCAATAAGAGCAAAAAGGGGAAGCAAGCCTCTTTTTGTCCCTTTCCTCTCATCCAACCTGATGGAATTAGGGTGGTGCCAATCCAATCAGTCTACTGATCTAGCCATCAGTCACAGTTAATCCCAGCATTGCACTATGATTCAATCACAAACTCTAAATTCAGCTACCTCTGAAAAAGATCCATCTAAAACTACATGAGGCTTTGGGGGAACATCTAGACCAAAAGCATAATATAAGGAGACTAGTGTGCTTTATACCTTTGATGAAGAGTGGATAGTTGTATAGACGCATGATTGAACAAAAGGATGTGACCCTAATGCCACAGCCGTAACCTAGTGAGAACTTAGCAGGCCTATTTGATCAGGGTTTTTTTCTGTGTCTTCAGGGATTAGAACTTCTCTCCTGGCACAGGCAGGATACCTGTAGTGAGGCATTTATGCTGTCCTTTAAAGAAACGTCACAGAATTCTTTATGGCCTACTTCAGGGGAAAGGGGCCAGGAGGAGATCTCTTGTTTTCTTAGATGTCAAGGTGCCGTGTTTTGGTGAGTCCTGAGCTTCATCAGGACTAGTTTATCAAGCAGGTCAAAATAATAAAACTAGAGCTGAGTCTTCTTAAAAAGAAGGGAACATCAGAAGGATAGGTAGTCCCATAATATCCCAAAAGTATAAGAGAATTAAAAGTTAAAGGAAAACACTGTGAAAGAGCCTTTGGCAGACATTTGTTTTCACCAGGATTCACCAGGCACAAAATTTAGAAACATCTAGAATCTTCTGAGGTCATGCTTCAGTCAGGTCTTCCTAGATGACAAATGAGATTCCAAGTAGAAATTAATTTGAATATTGGAGGTAAGAAGGAATAACGAGCCTGGATAAGTAAAGTGGATATTTATGGAGGATTTTAGAAGGCAAACAGAGTAGACTCATTTTAACAGTTTCTGGAGAGAATTTTGATTAAGAGAAGAGGTAAAGAAAGCCTAAACTACATTAATAGTGCTAGAAACAGAAAAAAGGACACCATAGAAGGAAAAGGGCAAGGTAAGAGCCACAGGGGCTCATTTGGAGCCTCCTTCATAAAAGGGGTCTTCGACATTGTGGGACAAGAGAATTGCTGAGCTGGGGTGAAGCTCTGAAGCAGGAAGAAGGTAAGCCCATGGGTCCAGGAGAGCCCCCAGTCGCCAAATGTGCCCACTCTCATTTTTGTAAATACACTTTTTCCCAACACTGTCCCAAGCCTTCACTTTCACGTTGCCTGTGCTACTTTTGTGCTGCAAAAGCAGAGTTCAGTCATTGAGACACACCAAGCACTTCCCAAGATGTAAAGTACAGATTTATTATCTCGCCCTTTGTAGATCATGTTTGCCAGGCCAAGTTCTAGATGATAGAGAGGAAGAGCTTGCCAGAAATGATATGGCGTAGAGGTACCCTGAAGCCCAGAGAGCATGGCCAGGATGAAGTCAAGAGCAAAGAGGACTTCAAAGTAGTTGGTGAAGTGCTCGCTTTTGCAGCATAGGTACTAAAAAAGTCAGTGAAAAGGGATTCAGTGAATATGTAGGGGAAGAGGCCTGGGGCAAAAAAGGCTTCAAATGTTATGACCAGAATGTAATTGTAGCTCAATCAAAACACAACCAAAAAATTCTCAGGAGATTTATTTCCTTCTCCCTCATGCCCTTCTTTTTTTTTCTTCTTCTTTAGTTTTATAATATTAATCAGGTAGTACTATTGTAGGTTCTGTTAGAAGATACCTAAAGACAATTGATAGGCATAAAAATGTACATCATAATCCAGGCATGGTGGTACTCGTCTGTAATCCTAGCACTCTGGGAGCCTGAGTTAGGAGAATCACAAATTTGAGCCCAGCCTGGACAATTTAACAACTTAGTTAGACTCTTGTCTCAGAGAAAAATAAACAAATAAATAGGGCTGGGAATGCACAAGAATATAAGGCCTTGGATTCAAATCCCTACGAAAAGAAACGAAAGCTGTATAATAAAATATTGCTAGGGATATAATTAAATAAATATATAAACAGAATGCTACACAAAATTAAAGTTTTTACATTAAAACCATAATAAAACACATTACCATGTACCAAATGGCTGATCTGGAATGAGTGCATTGCATTCCAAGTTTTCCCAGGACATTTTGAGAAATTTGATATTATATTGTTATACAAACAGCGCAGGAAGATTTAGTTGCTGTGTCCTTGGGAAAAGTTACTTAATATCTCTCCATTTCACTTTGCTCGTCTGTAAAACTGGAATAATAGAACCCATTGCATAGGATATTTCAGAGATGAAATGAGATGTGAAGCAGCTTATGGGAGGTTAAGCATATATTAAATACTTTGTGAATAGCAGCTTTGTTTCTATGGAGCTGTTCTAAGTCCCAATTCATGAATTCAGAGAGATACAAAAGATATCAAAATCACGTATGGTCTTCAAGCCACATTGATGGGGTCCTGAGCACCACGCTACTCAGCACACAACCCTAGATATTCTCAGGACCCCTACTCTTATCCTTGGGTGATACAGAGGTCCCTGGGGGCTCATTGGTCATGGTCACCTGATCTCCTAGGTGACTGCAGAGTTACTCTTTATCCTGTCTTTGGGTCCCTGCAGTGGCAGCAGGACCTCAATGGCAGCCGGGAGCCTGGGTCGGGAACTTCCCTCCTTGCCTTATTGTGACAGGGCTTCTCCATGCAGCCAGCGAGAAAGCAGGTGTCTTACCCGCCTGCCAAGGGGTTTCTGTCCTCATCCTCCCACCTCTTTCTTCTGAGCTATCCAAATTCTCGATGCCGGGACGCATAGAACCCCTCTGGGAATCACATGGTCGTGCTAGTGTTTTGCTTTTAATGGCCTACAAGAATGGCTGTTTTATGTAGTTCAAGCAAATAACTATTCACTAGAGTTAGGTTCTCTTCTTTCTTACGTCTAGGAAGGCAACTGATTTTCGTCTTTTTGTGTTTTGAAAGTAGCAGAAATCCCTGAGGCAAGTAAACAGAAATAGACTCCTTAAGTCTAAGGCAAAGGAAAATAGAGGAAGAAAAACAGAAAATAAAAGCAGTTCTCAAAGGCATGCCTGAAAGAGGATCTTTACTGTGTTCCCTGAAAAAAAAATGTTAAATACCACTGTCTATATTTCCAGTGTCTTATACTTGAAGCACTTAGATTAGGTGATGAATTAATTTACCATCCGGACCAAGACACTCTGATGGTTCCAGTGAAGTGTCAACTTGATTGACTTTGAGATCCTGCAGGGGGATTGGTGGAACACAGTTTTGGGTATGTCAGGCTGGGCCATGAACGTGTGACCTTGGGTGCTCTGTGTGGTCCTTGGTCTCTTCTTGGTGCTGTTCCCCTGCCCTGCTTCTGGATCACCAAGAACTAAGCAAGCTAAGAATCTTTGTCCACCACAACCACCTTAACATGGACTGAGTCCCCTAAAACCATGAGCTGAATTACACCCCTTCTTATTTAAACCTGAGGTTTTGCACATTATGTCCAGCAACAGGACAGCTAATGCAGACATTTTTAAGAGTGAAGTGGATACTACTGTGCTGGGCAACAGACATAAGCCAGAACTGCTCCAGAGAAACCAGGATGCATGGTCACTCTACTTATTCTGAAATTGCTATAATGATTGTTTCCTTACCACTCCCTCCCCCAGCAAATACACACAGTCAGTGAATCCCAGGAAGGTGACAACTACAGCATGTGGTACAGTGTCTGACACTTCCTAAGCAGCCAATCAATCCGTTAGTTAATAGGTGAAAGCATGGGCGTGTTATTGGAGGAGAATGTCCTAAAGTGGCGTTATTTTTTGTTTGCATAGGCCAGAGAGAGACAGAGACAGAAGCAGAGACAGAGACAGGTGAGCACATTTTAAAAAAAAATTTAATTTTTTGATACTAGGAATTGAACTAAGGGCCTCACACTTGCCAGGAAGGAGCTGTGCTGCTGAGCTATATCCCCAGCCTGGGCACATTGAAAAGAAACAGCAAATGAACACTTCTAGGTAGAATAGATGTCTGGGGACCAGAACATAATTTTGAAAAAGAATGTGGAAATTTCTGATCATTAGGCTAAGGAATTTTTAGCAAAGCAAAGCATGGACCAGCTTCCACGTGAGGATGCCATGAAGGATAACTGACCATTGTATGTAATATGAATTGGAGAGAGGATAAGGTAGAGAACTGCAGAGGGTATTTGTATAAAAAATGAAATTGTAGGATCCTATATTAGAAACATTTGCTATTTAATGTTTTACACTTGATCATAGATTACAATTGAAAGACCGAGTGAGAGAAATCCAAATTAGCCTGCTTTAACGAAAAAGAGAAATGTATCCGCTCAGCTGACTGAAATCCACAGGTGGTACTGGGATCCTCACAGAGCGTCCTCTCCACAGGATCTTCCTCCAGCTCTTGTTTCTGCTTCTTGCTGTATCAGATCTATTCTTAGTCAAGTTCTTTCCAAAATGGCATCAGCAACTTTCAGCCCACTTTCTACTGGCTCGGCAAACCTACCAAAAGAAAACACTGCTCTACCAATTATTCCAAAAATAATTCTGAAGAAGTTTCTCACTGGTTACCTGCCCACCCTGGAGCCGATCACGTTGAGGGAGGTGGTGGGCTGTGACACCCCATGTCTTGGCCGTGTGCACACCTTAAGTAATGCAGTCAGCTTTGTCCCAGCTAAATAAACTGGAGGCAGTGGTGTGCGGTGGAGCGGGAAAGAGTAGCAGCAAGGCTGGTTCAGGGACAGGGAGAACTTGCTACAGAAAAACAACTTGTTGGAAATAGCTGTTAGGAAGCAAAACTAATAAATGCTTTGTTGCATAAAATCTTTGGCACCAGTTTTTAGGTTTTAGATAATCAGGAAGTCCTCTACATCATTAAAGTCAAATCCCAGAAATGAAATTATTGAGAGGAAACATAAAGGTGATGAGCTTCAAAAATGAACAAGAATAAAGAAATGTACGAATTCCAAGGCTCTAGGTTGTCTTTATATGAGATATTTAAAATACACAAGATGAATTGATACTAGCATTAATCCAATAAATATTTTGCTTGTTATGATGATGTTTATTATTCAGATAAAATAGCAATGATTAATTCACTTTTCAGTCCATCACACAGATGCGATAGTGTATGAACTTCTGAATACTGATCTTGAAGGAAGCCACAGTGGAGCCAGAGAACGGTTGAAAAGAGTATTAAAATGTTCCCAGTTTTGTGAAATTCCTTATATAGTTTTATCAAGGAACTAATTGAGAGAGAAATCTCTTTATTCTAAAATGATAGTGTCATGGGTTTGAAAAACATTCATAAATTTATTTGCAGAATTGATAGCATAATTATGAGAACACTGCAAATGTGATTTTTCTCATGACACAAGTTTAGTTTTCTGAACTTTCAAAAATAATCTCTAGAAAGAATGGTTATAATTTCTTAAAACAAGCATACAAATAAATAAGAAAGGTTTTCTTAAAAGAAGAAGGAATTCTGACAAGCAGAAAAGCTATTATTGCACTTGGAAGCAACGTCATTGTGGTCATTTTACTCTTTTATAAATATTTCTGGGTATCTCAGAAACAATAATGAGTTAAATGGACAGCTCATCAGAAAGCATATGATATTTCTCTTACTGTGTGTCCTAGTTATTTTTCTCATGATGCTGAGACAAATTCCTGAAACCCAAAGTTAAAAGAGGAAAGGATTATTTAGGTCACAGTTTGTATTGGTTTCAGTCCATACTTGGCTGGCTCCAACACAGTGGGGCACATGGCAGAGGGGCAACAATTCATGGAAGAAGAAGACAACAAAAGCAGCAAGAGAGGCAGGAGAGAGAGAGAGAGAGAGAGAGAGAGAGAGAGAGAGAGAGAGAGAGAGAGAGAGAGAGAGACAAGCCTCTTTATGTCCCTTACATTGAGTCCAGTCTACCAGGATTAGGGTGGTGCCAGTCTAATCTGTGGATGGACCGGTCCAGCAATCACCCACCCAGTACACTTAATCCCAGCATTTCACTGCAAATCAATCACACACTCTAGATTCAGCCACCTCTCAAGGAACTCTATGACTGCATAAGGCCTTGAGGGGACATCTAGGCCATAACATTGGGCAAACATTAGTCTAATACATTTCACAGCATTATGCTAGGGTAAGGGATTAGAATTTAATCACATTTACTAATACCTGTTGTACTAAATCTTTTTTTTCAAGAATGTACCTTTCATGAACAAGTTTCTGACTCAGAAGATAATCTGAGCGAAGGACCCAACCTGATAGAAGCCATCTTTAAAGTGCTGTACCATTGTAATTATTCTCCACAAGTGTTTGGAAATGTTTTTGTGAGTTACATGGAAGAAGAGCAATTGTGGGACATCTTATATGACATTCCAGGTATGAGAAACTTACTGTCTGTAAGTGAAGTGCTTTACAGGTCTTAAAATACCTTTAAAGGTGTTTTAAAACTTTCACTGATATTGATTTTGCCGAATCTGTTTTTGTAAAAGTTCTTCTTACATCTTTTCTTGACAAAGTTTCTATAGAAAACCATCAGCTGTTAGTTTCTTTCGAATTTCATATACTGGGGTATATTATTATAACTTGAAGGAAGTTGGAGAGAAGAATTACGTAATAAAGATGTTTTTTAATTTTTAAGAAGTGTTCTATCATAAAGATTTAATGTTTTCATTAGGTTATGTTTCTCTTTTTAGCTTTTAAGTTGTTACCAAGATGTGAAAAATATTTTGTGAATATTTGCCACATTTATTTACAATATACCATTGGCCATTCTTCTTGATACATAATGTATTTATTATTTTGACCATGGTGTCTTTTTTTAGTCAAAACAAACACTTTCTATGATTCCTTAATCATAGAAAGGAATGGTATGTTTTCCCCATCTGTACTGTTCTTCAGCTTTCAGCTAGAGCGGGTGTGTAGGACAGCGCAGGCCGTACGCCAGAACAGGAGGTGCTGACGGCGCACCCCACCGTCAGGCCAGGCAAAGGCTTTCATGTCATAACCCCACATACCGCCATATTTAAAATCTTGAGAACACAAAGAGTGAGAACCTAGGTAGATATTGTTCTCAGCACCTTGTTATTCCAGCAGTCAGTGGCATCGTTTACCTCTGGCTTTCTACCTAGAAACTCTCTTATATACCCTGCTTTGGACCAGCATTTTAATGACACATTTCCGAGGCTCTCTGTGGAAGATCTGTCTGGCGAAGAATCAGCTTGATTCCTCCTGGACTTTCTGACTACCCTCTATGTAATACTTGAATATCACTTTAGTTATTTTAAAGTCATTATGTTTCATCTTCCCTTCATCATTTTCCCTGCAAATAGCAATAAATAACTTTGTGTAATGGCCTCAAAAAATCTGAATCTGTTACTTAAGACCTTGTAATAGTGATCTCCTTTAAAGTTTTATCTCCTAGTTTCCAAGCATTACCTCACTGCTTTCAGTTTGCTCAAAGGAAGGGAAGATTTTTAAGCAGAAAGACTGGATTAGAACTTGTGCTTCTGATATGGTCCTTATTGAACTGAAAGAAAACCAGTCGTAAAGCCACTATTAAAACCAACTGATATGGTCCTTATTGAACTGAAAGAAAACCAGTCATAAAGCCACTATTAAAACCAATCTTGAACACTCTAAGGTGTGTTTACTTTTCTTCTTAGGGAATTAATAATTGTACTGTCTTACAAGATTATAAAGATTCTGTGACCCTTATGCTTCCAGTGTCTGTATCCTTCAGCTCTTAAGTTCCTCAACCACTTTTGACTCTCAGTACCAAACTACTGAAAATGACCCAGAAGGTATCAGTGGACTTGAGGGTCTGGCAAATGAGAATAAAACTGTATTTGTTCTTAACTTGTCTGCTCTTTCTCTAAACGCTGAGTAAAGTCTCCTCTAGGCAGCCAGAAAGAACTCTAGAAATAGGCTTTACTGATATTCATAGTCTCTGGATTGTGTGGGGAGGCCCAAAGCAGCAGAACTTCACATCAGTGAAACTGCCCTGGCCTTTATGCAAGTCATTTCTCCATAAATATTACTGCAATATATACTCTGTATGTTGACTATTCCCTGGAGCCTGAGACCTGCACTGGTCCCAAGGGACTGTACCTTTGTCCTTTCTCTGCCAAAAGTTTCAAACATTTTCCTTTTCCTCTTACCAATCATGTTATTTTAAAGAGCACTAAGAAGATAGTGCAATGTGCTAATTCATAATAAAATTAATCCTTTTATTATGACTTATGTTTTCTTTGAAACTAAAAGACGTTAGAAGGAAATACATCTGGGGCACATAGTTCTAATCTCACCATATTTGCATTTTAACACTCGTAGATCCATGCTTTAATAAATAGAATTGACCTAGCCAGGCAGCTGTGATGCATTGCTTCAAAACTCACTGGTGTGTTTTCTTCCAGCTGAAACACTGTGGAAGATTTTAGCACAGCTCACCCACAGCATATCAGGGTCTTATCGTAATGGAAATGCGAAGATGAAGTAGCCAGGACCCTCATCTTACTGCTGAGCAAACAAAGGCAGGAGAGGTTAAGATAGTTCAGTTAAGATGGACCGAATCAGAGCAAGAAACCAGATCTCCTAACTTATACACTGTGTTATTTCTCTTTAATTTTTCAACTAGACTGCATATTTTAAGTCATTTCCTTTATGAACATGAGTTCAGTAATGAAATATACAATCTGATTTTATAACTAGAAATCCAACACATTAACTCTTTAGAATAAACATAAGCTAGGGAAGGAAAGTAAAAATGACAATACCTATTATAAAGATGATAAAAGACAGACATACAAAATAATTGTTAGGGACCTAATATGGATATGGAAAACCCAATGCACTCAATGAAAATTAGATTTGGTGGAAGTCATTTCAGGACTGCGTTTTCAAAGTAGATCAAACAGTCTTCAGTTGGACAAATAAACACACCAAAGCAGAATGGCTCATCTAGTTTTTATAACGATGTCCAAACAGGCTTGTAAATGAGGAAAATATTATCAAAAATGGCCTGTGTGACATTATTATAATATACTCAACAAATATTGCTCATGAGGCCCCTCACTATGGCATTGGGCTTGCTTTTGTTTTCTGGTCAGTTTTCTTAACTCTCACAGCCTTTGGGAAGAAGGATTTCAATGACTTAGCAAAATTTTCCAATTAAACTTTGAAATCTAAAGTTTTGCTTTTTTTCTCTGCTCATTTTCCTGCACCTCATAAAAACCTTTCAGAAGCACTTTTCAAAACGTATGTATATGCCAAACTGTTTTCTTGTTGCTAAAATCAGTTTACCTTTGTATTAGGCACAGCAATTTTCTCTATTCCCTGCACAGGTACCTGCACCATAGTGTGGGTAAGCATGACATGTAAATTTTCAGAAATTGAGAGATCATTTTTTGTTCTGAATTGTAATCATTTATCCAGACTTTTATTTGCTCATCCATCCAATGCTTGTATTTGTAACCTGCTTGTAAAATTCTCTATTAGGTATTATATATATATATATATATATATATATACACATACATACACACACACACACATATACATACATATATATATATATATATATATATATATATATATATACATATAAATAAAAACTTACTTATTTCCAATGAAAAACCCAGTACATTTGACCAATGTATAAACCTGTGTGATGACTCCCACAACAAAGACAGAACATTCTCATCACCTCCAGATGTTCTTGCACCCTACTTTATACTCAATTCTTCAACTTCCAATCTTGGAAGATGCTGATAATGGTTTGTACCAGGGTGATTTTTTAAAGCTACCCTAGAATCTCATATAAACAGAAATCTATATATCTTTTGTATCAGGCTTCTTTCGTTTATGTGATGCTTTATTTAATAGTTCATTTTTCTCAATGCTGACTAGCATCATTGAGTAGTAGTCTTTATTTTATGCTTTCATCACTATTTATCTGCTTTCCAAAATAGTCATATCTTTTTACATTACCACCAATAATGTCTGAGAGTTTTGTTTGCTTTGTATCCTTGCCAATACTAGGAGCTGTCTTTTTGGTTTTGGTTTCAGTCTAAAGTATATCTAGTGATAGTTTTAATTCATATTCCCTTCAGGATTCATGAAAGCAAATACTTCTTTATGTTCTTAATGGCCATTTAAAAGTATTCTTTTGTAGCATGTCTATTCAAAACTTTCCCTTTATTCATTGAGTCGTTTGTCTCATTGAGTTGTAAAGAATTTTTTTATATATTCTACACGTAAGTTCTTTTTCAGATACATGCACCAATGAATTTTTCCCAGTCTATGGCTTATCTTTTGATTTTCTTCGCAAGTTCTTTTACTAGGGAGCTGCTCAGTGTACCCTTGCCTTCCTATTTATTAGCTGGCCATCACTTTCTATCTGGTTCATCAAGGTCCTTGTCTCTCCAAGAAATGAGAACTGTATCATGTCCAGATTTCAATTTCTTGTTTCAATCATCTAAACTTCTGAAGTACCAAATAAGCTTTATTTTTCTCTTGACAAATTATGCTCATGTATTTTCAGAGGATGTTTTAAAATGACTGTCACTTCTGGATGCCCAATTACTTATAATTTATCAGTAAACCTTATTTCCAATAGCTCTTAATTAATCAATGTATTAGTACAATGCTTTTCCTACTAAAACTTTTGCTTAGAAATACATTTTTATTCCTATGGGGTGTGTGTGTGTGTGTGTGTGTGTGTGTGTGTGTGTGTGTTTTACTGGAATTGAACTCAGGGTCTTTACACTGAACTACATCTCCAGCTCCCCACTTTTCTGTTTTGAAACAGGCTCTGGCTAATTTACTAAGTTGCCCAGAATGGCCTCCAATTTGCAATTTTCTTGCCTCAGCCTACTTAAATGCTGCAATTGTAGGCATGGACTACCATGCCCAGCTTCATTCCTTTTATATTGTCAGATTAGGTTATTCTTTATCAAATACAGGATAACATCTTTGTTAAAAGTAGCTTGAAAAACTACCACTAAATTACTTTTGTCTTATGTATTCAAAATGATAGAAATTTTAAAATAAAAGTAATAAGGTTTTCTATGCCTTGCCTGATCTATCATTGTCAAATTTTAAGATTATACTGATAAAAAGTTGATAGTGTCTTAAGCAAAACGTGTCGATCCATGAACTGTTTGGTTTCTATCATTTTTAGAATTGCTGCTGAAGAACGAGGCTCATTTTTTATTTAAGACCATCATTCCACCTCTCTCTCAGGACTTCTGGTTACTATGCTATGAAAGAAAGCAGCAGAATCACTGCTTTTATTGATCTTTTTATGTACTTGGCTCTGAAATATTTGTTATTTTCCTTTTAGGATTTTAAATAGAGACATAGAAAATGAAAACTAAAAAGGACCACAAATATCATCTTGTCTAGCTTCTTGCCCTCTCTCCTTATGGTTGTATATATAAGGATGTGGGGCCCCTCCTAGATTAAATACAGTTTCTTTATTTTTAAAATTAATTTGAGGGGGCTGGGGATATAGCTCAGTGGAATAAGCGCTTGCCTAGCAAGCGCAGGGTCCTGAGTTTGATCCCCAGTACTGCAAAAAAAAAAAAAAAAAAAAAAACCCAATTAAAATTAATTTGAAATATTAGAAAAGGAGAGGATAACGCACGAATTATTTCTATTTATTGTTAATAATTTTTATTAGTGCATGCTGGGGGCAAAACGGTCTGTACCTCAGGTATCTAAGACAAGGTCACTGCCTCTCATGAGTTTGGCAGAGCCGCGGGAGAAGAGCACACAGCTCAGGGAGCTGAGGCACAAGTGACTTGGCCTTCCCCTGAGATAGTACAGACACTTCTCCTCTTGTTCCCTGTGTAAATACCAACGCGTGACGTTTTGCTGAAGATTAGATATTCCTCCTATTCCAAAAGTTACCCTACTCTTTAATTCTCCAAAAATACCAGCCTTCTGCTGACTGTGCAAATAAACGTGGCGCAGTTGCTGGGCGGCCCTTTCTCCCACCAGGAGAGGGGCTCAGCCTTCTGCCTCTTGTCTCTCGTCTTCTCCTCCTCATCCTCCACTGTCCTCCCTCTGGGCTTTCAAGAGCTGTGCTGGGCTGGGCAAGTACATGTTCGCAGCACAGGCGATATCAAGTCATCTTGGCGAGTGGGCACATGTACATAAAACAACTTGGTTCTTTTCTAAATCCCTTCCCCTTCCTTCCCCACCCTCTCCCTCCTCCTCTATTTCTCCTTTCTCCACTTTCATTCTTGCTGATATTATGAGTCTGATCTCATGTTTATGGCACACAGTACTAACATTCACTGAGGTCATCAGACTCTTGTACAAGACTTATCCCCATTCTGCTTACTTCCCCTTTCTCTGCCCCTCAGCCCTCACCTTGGTCTCTTGAGCCCCTTCCCATTTGCGAGAGATCCATGCCCTGGTCTCTCCTATCCACCCTTTAGTATTCTCTCTGTACTTCACCTTGAGTGAGGGATAGATGCTGTGTAGTGTTTAAGCTTGCATGTCTGGTTTGTTTCACTCAACACTGTGTGTTTCAGGTGTATCGATTTTCCTACAAATGCCTCAACTTTGTCTGCTTCTCTAAATTACAGGATTCCATCTGAATTTTATGTTTCTTCACTTGCATTTCAGCTACTATAACATGAAACCTGAAATTATATCTGATAAAATATCAATAATAAAAACATGATGGTTTGGAATGACGCTTTCTCTTGCTTCTCTCCTTTATGCTGATAATCGAGAATTAAAATTGTGGGCTTTAGCAGTTGGTACAGGGCTATTGTTGTGTTCTTTCTGTATGACGTGTCTTGACAGTCTAGGTACTCTAACATGAGACTGGGTGAGACTCTGACAGTGCACTGCTTCCACACACGTACCGTTACTTCCCTTCTTTTCTCCTCCTTCTTTCCTTTTCTCCTTTCCTTCCTCCTTTACGTGCACCTCTCCCTACCACAGACATCTGTAGATGTTGCTCAATCCTCCCTACAATATCAAGTCCTCGAGATGATTTAGGACATCATATCAAATAACTATTGTCAAACTCAACACTGTCACCTCATGTTCCAAAACTTATCTTGGGTATTGATAATGTGTAATATTTACACAGTTCCCGTGCCAGTTACTGTTCAAAATACCTAACTTTTGTAAACTAGTTAAATGTTCAAATAATTTTTGAGGTAAATTATTTTCTCTATCATTTTCAATACCTGGATTTTATTTTAAAGACAGTAAACATGACTTTTTTAACAAGAGAAAACAAGAGTGTGTCTGGTTTCATAGAATTTTTGAGGTAACTAAAATGTACTTAGTCCATAGCTCCAGAGTTCGGTCAAGATGAATAAGAATTGATATAGGAAGAAGGGTTTCTGGTACTTCCCTTTGATGAATTCAAGTTTTGAAATATCTTCAAAACGATGGACAGCTCTATCCTACACCATTTTTATAAAGCACACGATGTTGCTTAATTCATGGTGATGCTGTGTTAAATAATTAAACTCTCAATATTTGGAACATGACATGTTTTTTTTTTTTTTTTTTTTTTTTTGCGGTACTGGGGATCGAACTCAGGACCCTGCGCTTGCTAGGCAAGCACTTATTCCACTGAGCTGTATCCCCAGCCCCCAATACTTGGTATTACCAAGACCACCTTTCTCCATGATGGCTTTAACACTGGACCATTATTAAATAAATGGATCCTTTGAGAAATATTACCTGGGAACATGAAGTGCAGAAGAGAACATTTTTTTCTGTACGAACTGCAGTGATGGTTTCAGGACTTTCTAGTCATATTAAATGCCAAACAAGTAACCAAAGTTTTCATTGAGCACATCATGCCCATCACATATATACATTGTGGGTAATACATACAAAGATGGCAGGAAGGCAGGACAAAAGTGGAGGAAGAAAGGAAGAAAAGAAAGAAGGGAAAAAAACAAAAGAAGGAAAGGAAGAAAAATATTATCTGAAATCCCATTGTTGATTACCACCATCGAAATTAGAGAGTACATCTTTTAATTATTTTATGTGTGCATAGATATATAGTATTTTAAAATAAAAATAGTATGTCATAATCTTTTCTAACCTGTGTTTTTTCTAACTACACAATATTTGGCTATGTTGTACAGTTACTATGCAAAGCTAATTAAGCGAATCACCTGTCGTTGAATATTTAGATAATTTTAATCTTTTATATATCATTTGCTTATTCTTACTTAATTTCTTAGTATTAATTCCTACAAAAGGGATTGACTCAACAGGTAAGTAAAATATTAAAGCTTTTGATATTATTGCCAAGTTGTCATCTAAGAAGGTCATGCAATTTACATTCCACCAGCAGAATCCAAAACTGTCAGCAAATGTTGCTATGTACCATTATATTAATAGTCATTTTTTAATTGCTGGGAAGAAGGAATTTGTTTAAATGCTTTATGAGCTGATTATTAATTATATGAATTCTTGGTTAGAATAAGCTCTCCTTGCCTATAACTTTGAACACCATTTTTTTGAGACAGTATCCCCAATCAAATGAGGGCATGCTTGACTGCCAGGTTTTGCTAACCATAATATGCCACCTGATTTTAAATTCTCAGTGTGTATGGAGTCCGAGCTGGAGGTCGTCCAGTGCTTGCTATGGGCACTGGCTGATGCTGTCCAGGGCATCATACAGCAGGTAATATCTTTAGTGAGCTGTGGGAGAACCTGTGAACCAAACCTGAACAACCGTGGTGTTCCTGAGGGTTTGCTGGAGAGCATTCCAAAAGAATGGAATTATATCCCAAAAGAAACCAAAAAGAAAGAATCAAGCAAAGGTAAGTGTGTTTGTTTTTCTTAAAGAAAACTTACCCTGAAGAAGCAATTCTTGAACATGTTCAATTAATTAATATTCTTAAAAAGTATATGATGGATAATTAACACTAACCTCCCGTCCACCAACCATTTGGGACCCTAATATTTTTAAATATGAACCACATGAAAAAGAAAACTACGAATGATAATGGCTTAAAGGTCATGCTGTTGAACAAGTAGTTCAGAATTTTCTGTAATATTTTCTTTTTGTATTAATATTCACAATTTGGTTAATTTTGATCAATTTCCTTCAAATCTATTGTGTAATCTAAGACATGTTCTCTCAAGATTTGTATGACATTCAGCTTAATTACTAATTGTTCTTTCCTCTACAATTTCCTCTGCAAATTTGTTACTTTCTCTTCTTAACACATCAGGATGGGTAGCTTTTAAGTCAAAATTAGCATCCGGTGGTAATGAGGTGACTACAATACTTCCCTAGCAGGCTGTTTATCCCCACTACTTTGGTTCTGAGTTTTGTGTATTGCAGTTTGATAGCAGTACATCCGCCAAATATACTTAAGAATTATTTCTCATTCACATTATTGATCTATTTTGCTAATCAAGTTTTCTCTTCCTAAATGGTCATTTCTTACCTACATATTTTAATTTTCCCAGAACTCCTTTGGATATATATCATATGTCTGTATCTATAAATATTTTTGGCTTTCTAAACTAAAACTCCTTTTCCATATTTATCTGTGAAGGAGGATATTTCTCTCTTCAATTCTAAGAAAACTCTTGACAGTAAAATAGTCTAGCTAAACCCAGAAAAAGCAGTTGAAGGGACTAGCCTTTCTTTCATTTTTCTCTCTGGCTCTTGTCCAATGACCTTATATTACAAACTCAAATCAATTACCTCCCTGTGACCTTTCATAGTAATGGTTTCATTCTGTCCAAGCCCTATTAAACTGCCTTTGAATCTAGTAAAACCATTTAATTGAAACTGGAAAATGTCACCTTTTCATTACTTAAGTTCTTCCTTATCGAAGAGTTGTTTCCATTCCCTCCTCCATTCTATGTTTGGATATTTCATACATTTCAAGCAAGTCAGCAGACATGATCTGTAGTTAGTATATCACGGCACACGAGTAGCACCATTTTGCTTGGACATTTCAAATTGTTCTCCCATTCATGAATAATTTTGATTTTCGCAGAGCATTGTGATATTCCTCCTTATCGTTTCAAAGATCTGCTGGTTCTATAAAAGTGGTTACTTTTATAACCACTTTTCAGTTGTAAGGTTTTCCTTCCTGAGTAGGATTTTTCATAAAATCATCACTGGAATTACAGTATACAGGCTACCAAGAAGAGGTCTCAGATCACATAACTATATAGAGGAGAGTGACTTTATGCACCATTTCGCACATTCTAAGTGAGTGTGACAATGGGCAAATTTCACTGTGCTTCATTCCTGCTCTCTAAAATGCTACTGGGTTTTTGTTTCTTTGTAATTTTTAAAATTTCTTTTTTAATTTAAAGAGAAAAAAACCAATAATACAGAATTTCAAAAGAAGGTGATAGTAGATCAACAATGGTTAATATATTTTGTATTGTTATCTTCAAAGTAAGTGCTCAGATTACAAGATGCAGGCATGCATAATTGATCAAACAGTATAAACACAAACCATTTGTTTCAGTGAACTAAAAGACATGAATAGCGTAACTATCTTGTCTCTATTTTGTGTATACATATTTTCTTTTCCTTTCCTTCTTTTCTCCTTTCACTCATCTCAGTTGTTCTATCTTCTTGAACAGTTTCTTTTCCTTTCAAAATATCTATTGTAGGTTTTGGGTCTTATTTACTTTTTCAGTTTCTTACACTAAAGGGAGAATACAATATTTACATATATAAATCTGATTCATGTAACTTATGAGTATGGTCTTCAGTTGCATCCATTTACCTATAAAAGCCTAGAGTTTATCCTTCTCTATGGCTGAGTAGTACTCCATCATATTAAAAAATGACATCTTTTTTATCCATTCATTGACTGATGGTAATTTGAGTTGTTTCCAAGATTTAGCTCTTACAAATTGTGCTGCTATAAACATGGGTGCACATATGTCACTGTGGTATGAGGTTTTTTTATTCTTCTGGGGAGACACCCAGAAGGGGAATGGATATGTTGAATGGGACCTCTAGTCCTAGTTTTTTGAGGACTCTCTACACTGATTTCCATATTTGTTGCACCAGTCTACATTCCTACCAACAGTGGAGAAGGGTTCCTTTTTTCCCTGCAGCCCTGCCAGCATTTGTTATCGGTTGATTTTATTTTTGATGATAGCCATTCTTTTGGGGAATCTCAAGGTGTTTTAATTTGGAACTCATGATTGACCAATGCCTCGTATGTGTAAACATCATATTTTCTCACTAGTGTGAAAAACTGAATGAGTAAATAAAGTCCAAAATATACAATAGAGGGCTGGAGGTACAGCTCAGTGGGGTAAGTGCTTGCCGCTAAGCACTAAGGCCCTGAGTTCGATCCCCGGTCCCGGAAAAAAAAACAAAATATACAATAGATATAGTGAATTGGGAAGAAACTGGTCAAAAGAAAAGATAAATTGCAATGGGTGAAAAGGGGGAAAAAAGGAAGGGAAAAAGAAAAGTGTATATTTATGCACAGGATAGTTAAGATGGTTAGACCACTAGTTTCTCTTAGTTCATTGAAGGGAAAGCTTTGTGCTAATATTGTTCAGACAAGATATCATGCCTATATCTTGTACTCTGAATAACTGCTAGGAAGACAACAATATGCAGTGTACTAATTATTGTTACTCTCCTGCTAGCCTCTTTTGAAATTCCATTATTGTCATTTTTTTAATTAAAAAATACCCCAAATATCAGGAACACCCCAATATTGGGGGGAGGCAAAGGGCAGGGAAACCTTTCTCCTTTCTATGTATGATAGTGCATTAAATTTGTCCTTTGTATTGTATGATCTGGTTTAACAAAAACTAATCCTTACAAAGCATGCAGGTGACCTTAAAATATTCCTGTAAGTCAACAACTCAACTGTAGTTTAATACTAGAAGGGAGTGGAAACCACATTTCTCACATTTCTATTACTAGAATAAGCTGTTTTTCAGCCTTATCGTAATGTAAAATAATGATGTGATCAGATTTGCCAAACAATATGGGAAAACTATTTGAAATATGGTCTCTGACACATAATTGTGTAATGTGTATCCCTCCCAAGTGAGCTTCCAGCTGTAGATACCAGCTGTAGATAGTTTGAAGTCATCTTTTTTTAAAATTTTATTTTAAAGAGAAAAAAAAAAGAAAAACAAGCAAAAAACAAAAACAAAAAACCCCCACAAAGTTAAAAACAAGACAACAAAAAACAATAAAAATGGTACAGAATTTCAAAACAATTTGACAGGAAATTCACCATCGTTGAAGTCATCTTGATTAGCAAAAGATTTCAACACTAAGATAAACATGAAGACAAACCTTGGTACTGTTTCATTGGTGTTTTAAGTAAAGTGATACATAATGATGTTCCTTGTAAAACTTGCATGAACAATGATATATGTTTAAAGACACCCCTCCCCTGAGAAGTCTGACTTTCTGAGAATTGATAGATAGTCACTGCCTTATGGGAACATTTGTCCTTAACATGGTACAAAGGACGGAAAGTGGGGAACATTATGGTATGAAGCTAAAAATGCATTTTTAAATTTCTTTGCTAGCAAATATTATGACGTAACAGATATTAAAGACTTCAAGAAATAAATATAAATGTAGATTACATAGGGTAGGACTTTTACAGTACAGTTGTGTGAAAATTCAGTTGGCCCTGAAGTAAATAACTCAGTTCTTATTTGCTCCATTACGTGTGTGCACAAAGAGAACTAGTTTCATTTTTTGACGACAATGAAATAAAAGCATACCTAGGATGTTTTCTCAACAGTAAATTATTTCTCTAAGGAGAAGAACCCTTTATGGGAGAATTGCTGGAGTATTTGCTTTAACTGAAACAGTGGATGCTGGAGAGCAGAAACATGAGAACTGTGCACCTCAGCCTTTATTCACATGCAGATTGTTGAGGAGAAAATTGAGAGCAGAAGTGCACCAATGGCTCTGGTTGGTCATTGATAAAGTTTACTGTATAAAACCTAGATGGATGAGCTTTATAAAGACCAATACCATCCACAAAAATACCATAGCTGTGCACTGAAAAACTCAGATGTAGAATTTACAAATGTGTTTTAAAGTAGAGTGTCAAGCTTGACTGATGCTTGAATTTTTTCCTAAAATATGAACCTGAAATATTTTTCAAATTGTTTTCAAGAAAAACTAATTAATGTCACAGTTAGTGGCTGTTTATTTGTCAAATTGAACAAAAGCTTTGCCTGTTAGATAGGGATGTCTGTGAAAACAAATGCCATGATTTTGTAAGCACAGCTAGGAGTACATTGCTCTTTTCATGTGGATCTATGTGTTTATGTAGTGGTTTTTTCACCAGTGAGAACCATTAAAACATAATATTGAAGCAAACTGAACTTGAACTGGACCTCTGTGAAGTGTTAAGCCCAGATTCTAAACATAATAAAGCATATTCAATCACATTATCATCTCTCCAAAACTGTTATTGATACTTTCTTTCATTTGCTATTTATTTCTTTTTTGTATATTCTATAATTTATAAGTATGATGTTAAAATACCCTATTTGTAGGAAGGAAGAAATGATAGATAAATAAATATAACTACCATATTTTCTTCATCCTAACATGCATATTTTTTCACACTTTACCAGCTCTCAAATTGGGGTGGCGTGTATTACATATAGATGGCTTAGGCAGTGAACTTATTTAAATAAAGAGAAGAAAATGAGCGTGTGGCGGTGTTAAAGGGTCTCTCCCCAGTGTACTGCTATCATTATAGCTTCACAGCCCTCGTGATTAGTAGAATAGATTTATTCATTTGTCATCAGTCCTGGGCGGAATTGGCCTTGAACTTTAATGAAGTAGTTGGGGGTTTGAGTACCTGATGTCCTCAGAGTTTGTAAAACATGAGCAGAAGTTCAGGTGTAAAGAGAATTGGTAATCTTTTGCTGATATCTACTTAGATTGTCAAATGTTTTCTCAGTATCTGTGCTTAAACTCACCTTAGAACAGAGAAAATATAAATTATAATTTCTTAGGTTAAATTCCTGGCAGTAAAATGAGTATGAGACACAAACACATAAAGAACAAGATACTTAAAATATGTCAAGCACACAGAGAAAAGAGAGTACTGAATTTGCTTTATCTATATTCTTAAAACATATGCACCTAACCATATTCATTTGAATAAAAAGGACACATTTATCAAAGAACTATTTTTTTAACCATGTCCTGAACTAGATGCTTTCGCATCCATGAGGAATGTACTGTTGGAATTTGTGGAATACTGAAGGGGATATTTTTACCTGTGCTCCTGAGGAGCTTTCAGTCTAGTTATAAAGACAACTCACAAAAACCCAACGACAGCGTGATATAAATAATAGAGATATAACACAAAGGGTGACACAACATGGCCCATTATGCACCTGATTACCAATGTGCTCCTATGGATAATACATTCGAATAAATTCCTAAGAGTGAGGGGAGTTTGAAGGGTTCAACAATATAGGTGAACTACTATGAACAGGGACATTCCACTGAGAGTAATGGGATATTCAGAAGCTGAACAACAGATGCGCTTAAACAGATGTCAAAGTCTCAAAGAGAAGGTTCCTAGAAACAGACCAAGGCTACATAAGGAGAGTTTGAAAGACAGATTCTGGAGGCTCATCTCCTAATGAAAAGCAGCTGAGACAAAGGTAGCTGAGAAATGTGGAAATAAAATTGATAGAATAGTCTGTTCATTTGTTCCTGCAGTTCAGGGGCGGGGCTGGACACAGCCTTGAGCATGGAGATAAGTCAGGAGAGTGCTTAGGTTGTCCAGGAGCCATTTATAAGGAAGAGCTGGAACTCGCTCAGCAGCTTAGGCTGGTTCTCAGCAAAGAGAAAGGGTGGGTCAGACATAAGGGAGCAGGGAGATTTATCAATGCTGATCATTGGTTGGTTATGAAGAATCAATAGGACATTTAATAGAAAGGAAGGAAGAAAGAGAGAAAGGGGAAGAGAAAGGAAAGGAAGGAAGGCAGGAAGGAAGAAGAGAGGGAGAGAGCAAAGATGACAGGCTAATCTCCAAGGCAGACAGTTGTGTGGTTATAGTGAGTTAAGGGTGGCTACTGCAGGAGGGCGAAGTGGAATAGGAAACAGCTGGATTTGTAGTGTTGCATCTGCCGGAGGTCCGAGGGCCTGGAGGCCTCTCGGGAAGGGACCCTCTGCTTCCCAGTGCAGAGCTGGAATGAGCCTGACTCAGAACTGAAAGTCTAGCACAGAATGAAAAACTCAGATAACAAAGGTGAAGTAAAGCAGAAATTTTACCGATAATATGCTGCGGAGGGGGCCTGCCCCATGGCAAGCGAGCTGAATGGCAGGGAGAAGCTCAAGGTGAGTTTCTCAATCTGATGCCTTTGCTTTGTGTGTATTTATAAGGGTAAGCTGATATTCTCAGATTCTCAGCATAATTATTGCTCTGATTGGTACAATCAGTATCTTAGCCTTTGTTTCTGGGATGATCCAAGGTTTACAGGAACCCTGGGGACATAGCATAACCTATGTAGTTTCTGGGGTGAGCCAAGACCCACAGGAGCGATGGCACACAGTGAAAAGTGGCTGCCCACAAAGGGCAGCCCCGTCCAGTGCATCGTGTTGTGAGTAAGCATGCGATTACCTCAGTTACACTAGCTACTCAGGTCCTGCCATACACTGCCTGCTCCTCTGTACGGTAGGACTGCAACCCTACAGGAAGGTTAAGTGAAAGATCCTAGAATCATGTAGAAGTCTGTTTCTCAGTGAGAAATGATTTTGCTCCCAGGGACGTGACAATGCCTGAGGACATGTTTGGTTGTCGCAACCAAGGGGGACGCTATTGGTGTATAGGGGGTGAAGACCAGAGCTGCTGCTAAATATCTCTCAGTGCAGCAGACAATAAAGAATTGTCCCACACAAAATGGCGATGATGCCAAAAAAGAGAAAATCTAATCCAGAGAGAGAGGATTGGTATATCCCGCAGAGAAATAGCACTGAGCAAGGGAATGCATGTAAAATCAGCAGCAGGAGGACCAAGGACTGCTTAGCAAATACCCACACTTAAGAGGTGTTAGTACAAAGTGAAAATAGCTGGAAACACAAAAAAAGGAAAGAGGAGTATTCGTAGAGGCAAGCGTACACTAGTTTATTGACTCGTTTATTTGACAAATACTTACTGAACAGCTCTTACATCGGAGGCACTGTGTGACGCAGACACGGTAATGCCCTTTCTGGAACTTACATTCTAGTAGCAGGTGACAGATAGTGAACAGGCAAAGGAGATGATTCTTGGATAGGTGTTGGCTAATTAGGCAACAAAATGGTGTCCCTTGTTAGACAAGGACTGGGACTGGGATGGGGCCGGAAGGCCGTGAAGGTAATGCTTTGGATTAGATGGTGAAGCGAGGCTCTGAGATGGTGGCATTTAGGCTAAGAATGAAAGGAACAGGCACCAATCCCAAGAAGAGCTGGAATGATTCTCTCATGGATTCCGAGGATGGAGGAGAAAGATTTAAGGGGACCTCAGAAATATCAAAGGTGACACAGAGGTCCAGCAGAATCCCCTTTGCATTTGCTAATGAGGAGGGCAACTGGGTCCTTCAAAGATGAGGTCTTAAAAGTTAGAAATATAAATTATAATGCTGAATTCTCCAGCCTTCACTTATGGAAGCAGAAAAATAATCATGTATGGGATTTGGGGAATTTGGGGTAATATTGCAGGAAACCCTGGTAGAGCTCTGTCGGAAGATGTCAAAGCACTTGCTTTTCTCAATAATTTTCTCCACAAAAATTAGACATCCCCACGCAACAAAAAACCATGCAGCGATGGGATGCAAATGCTAACACTAATCATACCTGTTCTGTCTTTTCTCCCCCAGGCTGCACCAGGCTTGCTGCTCAGGCAGTATCTATTGTCATCAGCAAGTTACCTACGGTGATTGCGTGTTTGCCTCCCCCAATTAAGTACTTCTTTTTTCTGTCTGAGAGAAAAATGTCAGAAAACTTTGTAGCACTGAAGAAAGCTGGCCTGCTTGTCTGGAACTTGATTGTAATTATACGTCGGATACTTGAGGATGGAAACAGTGTGGAACTTTTAACAGGTGTCTGCCTTGACAGATGGAGTAAGGAGAAACTCGGCTTAATTTGTGTGTGTTTGGAAGGCATCATGGGAGGGCAAAGTAGCCCTCATCACATGACCCGAAAGGTCATGCAGAGCATTGAGCAGCAAAAGCCCGACTGGATTGAACTCCAATTGTTGAAAGCAAGAAAGCTAAGCACTGAATGGTAAAGTGATGTTTTCTTACACTGAATTTCATCAAATACTTTCACCATGACAAAACCACCAGTCCACAACAAAAAACCAAAATATTGTCAGATGGGCAGCGGTGGTCATTTGGCTAAAGTCATGGGAACCTTAATGAAAATAGAGAAAGATAAGTATCCCATTAACATGGCACTGTTAGGGGTTCCTTGTCTTCTTAAAATTTGAACCCCACTGATACACAGGAACTCTATACTTCTTCAGCCAGCATCTTAAGGTTTCTGATTAAAAGGGTGGTAGTTAAACCCAAAAGAGTTTAGTTTCACTCCTTCTCAATGTGCGAACAGGTATCTAGTGGATAGCCTGGAGCATTTTGTAAATGGAGTGGGCAAGGAGATTAAATTAAGAAAGAATTAATGGATATAAAAGGCTTTTTATCGCTTTCTGTGTACCTGATTGTCAAAAAGGTACACATTTTTCATCTGGTAATGTAAGAATCCCAGAGGGCACCTGGGGCATATCACACTCAAGCTATAAACATACCCAGCTGTTTCAGTATGAAAATGTCAGCCTTCTTATAGTTTTGTGATCAAGATCTAAGTGATTTGTGGTATCACACAGATTTTTAAGGGTCTCTCATGCATTTAAATATGTACATAGAGATCACCTGTCTTGAAAGTAGTCTTCAGGTATAGAATTGCATGCTGTTGATAAATTTTGATTCAGCTGGAGTAGAGATCACCAAGTCAGACTGTTTTAAATACCTCCCCCCACACACTATCCCTCATGCTTTTAAAGTATGTTCTTGTGGCTAGCAGATACTGGTATAACTTTCTTCCTGAAACAACTAAAAGGCACTTGAAACACCGTTACTCTTATTAGTAGATGGTATTGGTAAAGAGCCCAGGATTTAGGGTCAGAGAGGCAAATACAAGTTCATATAAATGTATCACCGTTTTGTGCAGGTTGTTGAATCTCTCAAAGCCTCAGTTTCAACACTGATACCAAGCTGATGGGATCATATAGAAAAATTATGGAGCATTCACAAAGTTCTTAGCATCAGTTCTTTACCCCAGACAAGCTCTTACTATTTATAAATTCAACTAGGGATATTGTACTCACTGGTTAATATTATAACTTATATTCTTTACTTAATTCATATGGTAAAAAGCAGGTAATCCTTATTTTCCTGATCTTGTAATACTAACTTCAAGAACATCAGTCAGGCACATGCTTAGTAACATTGACAGTGACTTTAATCTTTATATTTGCATTCAACATCAATTGACAGGCTTTAATCCAGTGACTAGAAGATTAAGGCCCAACGTCATTATGCATGGCAGTGGTTATAAAAGAAACATTGAAATAGTAGATTTCATTACATTTAGTATGTAATTAGTATTAATTAGTATTCTTTAGGATACTATACTGTACTGTACCGTACCATACCATACCATACCATACTATACCTACTATACTTTAGAGTTAGGAGCCCTCTGTCACATAAAGAGATATTTAAAGCAGTGTCTAAGTAATATAACTCAGGCCCCATGCAGGAATCCATGAGTTAAAATTTTTATTTAGAAGCTGATTATAAGTTTTATAAACAACACTACCCCTCGTATCTCCTGTAATAGGAAGTTGTCTAGCTAATATTTAGTTGATTCAGAGTCAAAAGATCACTTATCTCTCTATTATGGCATGTACCAAACACGAAGAATTGTTTAGGTGTTAAAAAAGTTACAGCCTTCAAAGATTCTGAATAAGTTAACACAATACTGTCTTTCTCAGTTTCTCAAATGACAACACAATACAAAAACTGCAAGCTTAAAGTTATTTATTTACATGAATTTGCAAAAGTTAAATTCAACCTCACCTTGATAACAGTCTCTTACAGAATCTGGGCACTAAAGAATGCTTCTTCTTAACTTTGGTTCCAGATTGATTATGTGATATACACATGAAATTCTACATTTAAGTATGTCTCATGAATTGGTGATCATTAATTCATAGCTCTACAGGGCAAGGAGAATGTATTTCAATTTATGATGTCTGTATTAGGTAGAAAGTTACTTAGGCTTTACCGTAAAGTTTTAAAAAATGATGTTATGTCAGCATTTATACCAATACAGTTTTCCTCTTAAGTCAAATCTTAATTCCCTAAGATTATTTTGGAACTGCATGGCATCCTTCAGCTAAATTTCTTTTCCTTGCATGCAGATATTTTTGATTTTATGAAATGGTGAAAGTAACTGCACTCAGTGGAAAAGGTGGCAGCTGTAAGCGTTGCCTGTCCCACATCCTGCCCTGCAAGCATTACTATTTGTTCAAGTAACCTTCACTTTGTAGTAACTCACAGGCTGTGAACAGTCAACTTAGATTCTGGAGAATACGCAGCCCCAAAAGTAAAGGAATGTCTGTCTTTGCAAAGTAATTTGTTGAGTTGAAGATTATTGTTTTTCATCATGGTGACCCTGACGTGGCTGGCTGGGCGCATATACAGATTAAGATTAATGCAGTTATTCCTTGGCTAAGGTCTGCCTCTTTCTGGGCACATTCTCCCTAATGACATGATTGATAGGCAGTCCCAAATCCAGAGAGGAACTCATTAATCATGGCATTGACTGAATCCAATCATTTGCTTCACCTGCACAGTGATGGACAGGAAAGGATACAATTCAGGGGCTGACACCAAGATACTCCTTTGTCAGAGAGGCTCAACTTTTTCAATGTCAGCCTCTACAAAGCCTGACAGGAAATTTTGCTTGCAACCTGTACACAACCAGGCAAACTTCTCTTATTATTACAAGATCTTTTTCATAGCAAGATGCACTGTAGCTGATGAATATGTCTAAAAGTGGGGTTCACTTTTTATTATGGGTTTTAGCAGGGCACATAGGATCTTAATTTTTTTTCAAAGATTTTTGAAGCTGCATGTGGAAGCAATATCCAAGTTAATGTCCAGCAGCTGGGTATCATTTGGTTCAGTCTTCAGGTCAGCGACACTGACTCTTAGCAGAACTAATTTTATAATCATGGCAAAATCTCAGTAATGAACTGCAGTATACAGCTGATTACACTTCAGCAAATTTCATTTCATCTGGGAAACAGTGGAAAGCCATGAGTTTCCTAAGAATACTTGATTGTAAAGCCTAACATGATTCAATAGCAAGCATGACCAGAAAAATCAGCGTGGAGTTTATATGGTATCCATGACAATAATAAAATTTTTTTTACAACGCTATAGTCTGAGATGTTTAAAAGTTTTTATGTCACCCATGATTAGCATGGAAAGAAAATATTCAAACTGAAGAAAAGGCATATGGATTATTTGAAAAGAAATATGGCAGGACTATAGCTTCAGGATTCATGGGGTGGTGATGGTAGGTTATTATGGTAGATATGGTTAATCTTTTTCTCAAAGAATAACCTAGGTAGTGACTTTTGCTAAGTATCTGTTACAGAAAAGGAGGGGGGGCATATGTTTTTTTAAAAGGCAACAAGTTTCAAAGGTCAATTTAAAATACCCAGTGGTTAACACACTGCCGTGAAGCACACAGACTATGTTTAGCATCATAGGTCCCCCCCCCTTTTGACACTTTAATTGGTCTTTAATGTGTTCTAAGACAGGAAAGAGGAAGCTACAAAAGACAGAATACCAAAGCTATTTCTGGCACCGAAGATACTTTTCATCCCCAAAGAGAAATTACAAATTATTTCTCACATGTTCTTAAAAAGAAATGTTTTGTTTTCATGCCATGATTATAGCAATTTCAACAATTGCAATAATGGTAAAATGTTTTCTAGATAGGAGTACAGATGCAATAAAAGAAATGTTTTAGAAGAAACGATTCCATTTTTAAAAATGCTTCCAGGTACTTAATTCTAAGGTGCTGCTGTTTCTGTGAGCAACAGGAGCTGGGGCAAGCTTACCTATTTGAGTGAAGTCTGTATGGATGCTTTGAATATGAGATTTACATCAACTTTCCACACTCAGTCTCTCTGATTATGTTATAATTCTTCACCACTGATATGTATGTGCTTGCTTTGTACGTAGTGCACTTGCGGCAATGGAGAAGAGCACAGTCTTAGAAGAAGCAGATACTGCTCTTGAACTGACTGAGCAGAAAATCAACACGATGGTTCTGGATCTCTGCCACAAACCAGGTGGCAGCGAGTACCTGAGGCAAATTTATCACATCATGCAGCTCAATGAGGTAGGGAAACAGTCTCTTTACCGAGCAATTAGGTGTGTACTGGCCTGAGGCAGCGTCTGCTGGCAGCTAAGGGTTAGTGAAGGAGGTGATAATACTTCTTAAAAGTCAATACCAAACTCAATATCACATTATTAATAGAACCTATTCAGCCCCGGCTGTTCTGCATTTGTACAGAAAAAGCTTCACTGAAACAATGTAGGTTTTATTTGTATGATTTAAACAATAACATGGCTCATAAATTCAGTTCAGTTCTGAACTGTGGAGAACAGAAGTGTCGTTTGGGAATTGTGTGTTTGTGACCATTAAACTGATGTTAAAATCTGGTATTGTGGAAGTGAAGGATTTTCCAAAGAGACAGAGCCATTTTCCTGAAGACGTTATTCTTATGTTGGCGAAGTTAGAGATTCCTTGTAATGAAAACCTTCACAAGAATATTGAAACAGCCAGATTGGAGATCAGCCAGATTAACCGAGGGAAATTCATTAATGCACAGACACTGGTGAAAAGCAATGTTATGCCTGTCCATCTTTCTGCTCTGTTTAGCCTCTGACCCTGCATGGTTTGGACTATTCTAACGAAAACATAAACAAGCAGGTTATTTTAGCTATTAAACTAATAAATATTTGTTAACTTAGTCAGGTTTCCATGTTGATCATAGATGTCTGAATTTGAATGTTTCGTCTGTAATTATGTTTGTGTTTGCAAACACATAAATATAATTTTTGGAATAGTAAAAAAAATTGTATTAATTACATTAATAACATATAATGTTTTGTCAGTGATAGGGCTTACAAACCACACATTTGCAAAGAGCGAATTGTCTTTGATTATTTGATCAGTCTTACATTCTTACGTTTGGTGGACTGAGTAAGTTTGTTGAAGATGGAATGTAGCAACCGTTGTTAATTCCTATCATTTCCTTTTGAGGTCATGTATTGTTTTTGTGGTTTTTGTGTTGTTTGATTTTGTCTTCGTTGTTGTTCTGCTAGTTTTTTTTAATTTTTAAAATGAAAAAGCTCTGTGACAGCATTTCACACCTCAGTAATATCGATGTACTCTCTACTGTTACTGGTCTAAGAGTTATTTCAAGTAAATCTTGATTCCTGGATTTCATAGAGTTACTCAACAGTCAATAAATAGGTGACATTTCACTGTATCTAATGATAAACTGATGTGAAAAGTGACCCTGTCTCTAAAGCACCAGAGCTCAATGCTTAATTGCTACAGAGACTTGGCCTATGCACTCTTGTTTAAGATCCCACATAGCCTATATGAGATTTCTATTTTGGGAACCAAGGAACTCTTGGCCTTGGCCAAGTGAAGCACCTCCCTTGCAGAGTCATTGTCCTCCGTGGTATGTGCCCTTGGCCACCTTGATAGGCCAGAGTTAATATGGTGATTTGGAGAAATAGCAGTGGCACTATGAATTGATGTCCCAACGCTTCTGAGGATATGAACAGCTTTGTGGACTGATAAACCAATAGAAAAGCTCAGTTTTACCAATAAACAAAATCATCAAAGATTAAGTTGCATCTTTATTGGCCATCAGTCCCCCAGTGTATTTTTCCCCCAGAGAACTCATGTCACTCTGAGGCAGTGGCTGTGAACAAGAATGCTGCTGTGTCTTCACTAGGATGCCACCAAAGTTTGATCAATTAAACTCAAAGTTACGATTTTTCTTGTCACACCTGCATATATTTACTATTACGCGAGCGCCTAAGTATCTACCTGTTTATTCTGCTCAGTGAGGCGTGCACAGCAATGTCACAAGGATAATACTAGAGGACACAAAGCAAAGCAAGCAACAGACTTTTGCCTGGTGACTATTAGAAGCACAGGTGATAAACTCAAGCAGTGCAAGGGTGGTTCAGTGAGCAGCCCAGGCCTTATGCCTGCTTTCATACATGAGGCATCCGTATGCCATAGGTGCAGCTGACTGTGCTGTTTGCTTCCTGGATGGGAAGTGTGTCACCTTTACATGTGCTGCTCAATATTAGTCAGAAACATAACAGAGGTTTAGAGTCTTTATGGCCTAGGCGAGGAAGAATGGATGTGTCATTGGTGGCGACAGACATTGTAAGGAAAAACTGGCCTAAAGATGAATAAAAGGTCTGTACGAAAAGTACAATGACAAGTGAGATCCTGGCGAGGAACGCAGATGAGCGGGGACATGCTTACAGACTTTGGTCCTCAGTGAGCTCATCAACCACTGGCACAATTCAGTGAGGATAAGACAAAAGTCACGATGGGGAAATGTATTAAGCTTTGATATGCCTGGACAGAGAAGGCATTCAAGACAGAATGGAAATATTCTGAAGAAGGAGCGTTTTTTATAGCTGATGAAAACAATGTCACACAGAAGAATTTGTTTTTTTAAGAAGTACTAATGACTCTTGCCGCAGCAAAGAGATTAACAAAGGAAAAATACCATTTTGTTTACAGCTTGCAACAGAATACTTTTTAAATTACGGAAACAATAAAAGTGAAAATATACTAATGTCAGGGGAAATGGGTTTAAAAAATTGTTGGCCAGAACAAAAAGTTTTTTTTCAGAGAAGAGAGTTTATTTATTGGTTGGAAATGAGGTGTGGTGCACTGGATTGTCCTCTCTTCCACAGCGACTGCCCTAACACAGGGAAGGCTTAGAATTACATATTTTGGCCTTGTACTGAATCCTGGTATTATTCAGTTTCACAGCATGAAAATAGTGTTTAGGTGCTTGCATTATAAATAGTTTTCCTTAGAATGAGGCTATAAAATATCAGAATACTTAGTGTTCTGCTGACTCTGAAGTAGGAAGAAGCTGTGCTTAATAAATAAATGAGTGATCTTGTACTATGCACACTCATGTACCTGAGTTTTCCAAAAGAGACATGGGAACCCATGAACCAATGATAAAACAGTGCCGGTTAACCAGACTCTGCCATAGCAAGCATTCATTCATTATAGGGGAGTGTGTTAAATGGTCTTTAAATCCATAGTATATGTTAATTAAACCTATTTTTAATGAATTTGTTGGAGTGGTGATTGGTGCTTTTCTATGTATGTTCTGAAAATGAGTTCTTCCTGAGGCGACCAATACAAAGGTGTCAATTTGGGATATTGATCGGTTTATTTTTAAAGAGAATATATGCTTCTCACCATCATGACTTGTAATATTTTGCCCTGAAGGAATATTTAAAAGAACAGCTGTTTTCTATGAATGGTTCAGAGGAAAAGCCATTACCCACCCGACCTTTAAAGATGACCGTGAGGAGCGGGGAAGATCAGCCTTCTGTCTTTAACCCTTTCCATGTGTACGAGGGGTTTAGAGAAGACATGCTAGATCAGGTATGTGGAGATGAAATGGTAAATTTAATTTTACTGTGTGGATTTTCAACACTAGTAAGGAAAAAATATATTTTTGAATATTTGCTCATAATTTTGCTAGGGGGAAATGGATAACAAATATCCTTGTTCTTATTGATATGGTCTATACCAATTGACTTTTAAAAGGTATTTTGCCTTCTTTCTATTTGTCAAACTGATTCATACATTTAGCCAATGAGACATAACTTTGACTAGCTCAGTTTTGTATGAGCAAAGGCTGGGTACAAGAGGCCCAAAGGCTCAAAGAATTCTGTGACGTTCTTTCCCTCTGCTGTCATCCCGTATTTCCCAATACATTACATAAAAGATCTTGTGATCTTTATGGATGTATCAGGTAAATTAGAAGATAGTTTGAAGTGAATTACAGCTAGAATGTGAGCTGCTATTTGAAGCGATATGAGATAACTTTGTTATTTATGGCCCTAGACACATTCCCAAATTTAAAATGAGCACACTAGTGACCTTAAAGTCAGGATATTTGAAATAAGGGCAATAGGATACACGCTATATGTTTTAACATGTCAAATTATACCATTATTTAAGCTGCATATTTCTGTAATTACATGAAAAAGTTCATCTTTCTACCCACGTATTTTAAACCTGCAGTTGCTTTTGCTCTGATCATTCTTTGGGTGGCTCGTTTCAGAAACGTCTTGACAGACAATTTGAATTAGCAGGGCAGAAGAGAAGAATTGCTTGACCTCGAGTTCTGATGAAAATAAGAATTAAAACAATGGCCTGATTTGGCATGCGGATAATATTTTTCCCATGCCTGTTCCACCTCTCGTCTGCATTCATCAATACTGTGGTAGAGTGAGACCTTCAGTGGTGACAAGGCAGGGCAGAATTCTCCTGCTCTGTGACAGGACTGTGGTGCTCAGTTAATCAGCAGGTGACAGCGACCGCTCTTGTTGGATTTTATGCATCAGCCTGCACTCTTATTTTCCCAACTATTTAGTTTTTAGGCACAAAAATATCATTTTTAAAAACCAAATGTAAATTAGGGTTTATTGGCTGCTTCCCTGCATTGTGCATTAGTTTTATCTAGACCATAAATAATTATTGTAGCTATTAAATTATCCTTACTTCACTTAAATAAATGGCATATTTTATTGAGTTCTGAATTATGAGGGTTTTTTCACAGTAATTTTTTTCCTGACTCTGTCATGAAATTATCCATTGATGATACAACAGAATCATGTTGTTTATACTTGCAGGTCCCTATAATCTCCTTTTAAAGCATTTTCTTAACATTAAGATTATCACACTCGTTAAGCTGTGTTTTACAATTAGAGTCTTAACATTTCCAAGTTTTTTCTTTTCCCATCAAACTTTAGGGTGTTTAAGAAACCCTGTAGGTTGATATATGAAAAAGTTGGTAATTTTTGTATTTTGAAGAGTCACCCTCTCAGAGGAACTTGTTGGGAAAATGCCATTAATACTTGGAAGAATAATGTCTCAAGGAATTGATTTATATTTTTATAAGTAATGACTACATCCCCAAATGGATTTATAAATTAATTGCTGTCTTATTGGAATAAAAACCTTCTTCTGCAGACATGATTGATGTTATCTGTCTAAGTCCTTGTTCTGGACCCCCCTCCTTCTTAGTTAGTCTATCACAGCTGGAGCTTTAATTTACCAATCATATTAACTCTGATTAATAACTAACAATAGTGTCTTCTCATTTATCAACAGTCAGCCATCATGAAATGGAACTGGAATTGGTCAAAGTTGCTGCCAAATTATCTGGGACTGGATAAGATGACCTTCAATGTACTGCTCAAGAACAGGTAATAAGATTGAGGATCTTTGTGCTCTGGTGTGTGTGTGTGTGTGTGTGTGTGTGTGTGTACACGCGTGCGTGCGTGCACGGATGCATTTGTGGTTAGGTGTGTATGTGATTTTTGGAAAAAGATAAAATGCATTTTATCAGCAAAGCAATCTCTTAACTTTCCTTTTCTCCAGTCTCACAAATTTTTTAAAAAAGGCTAAAAACAGGGATAGACTTCCAAAATCCTTTTTTCCTCAGTGAACATTTGCAAAATCTGGCTCACAAATAAAATTAGTTGCTTTTAATTTCAATTCTTAATATTTTTGGTGTATTTCATAGTTCACTGTTGTAAACACCACAAGTGATTGACTTGAATAGCATCATGGTATACCTTTGTTTACAACAGTTTAATGAATGCACTCAAAATGCCAAACCAAATCAACTAGTCTAGTCAGGGGAAGTGTAAGTAAAAGTGTCATGATTGACTTTTTTCTTTTCAGCCAGTCATCCTGGCACTGTGTTGCTAGACTGTGTTGCTAGACACTTGCATACTCTTTTACACACACACATACACCAGTGCAATGCAGCAAGATAGTTTGGGAACCTAGACTTGTAATTTATTTTGCACCAAGGTACACATATTTTCTTTCTATTCTGGATCAGTTAACATGTTTTTACATGACGTTAGGTTTTCAGTGAATACTGTAAGGTACATGTTTTCAAAAGTGAATTTAGCAAATGTTACATTTTCAAGTGTATATGTGTGTGCGTGTATGTACAGATATATACAACTCCTTTTAGTGTTTAGCTGTTTATTGATACCGAAGTATTGGAATTATTTTCTATATGATCTTTGTGACATATTTTCAAAGTTTTTGCAAAAATAGAGTATCATCTTTTCCTGAAAGAAAGTATTCACATCATAGTAGAATTGTCAGTTTACCCTTCAGAAATATGGATGCTTATAAGAAAATAACCTGTGAGAGAAAAAGTACAATATTTCCCAGATTGGAGGGCTTTAAAAAAGGTGGCTTTATCACCAGAAAAAATTGTAGCTTAAACAAGGGGCTAAAATGGTGTTCTTAATGTTTCAACACTGAATTAATCTCATTCACCCATCATGGACAAAGTGGAACAATCTAGAACCTTCTTCAATAAGGGCAGAACTTACTCCTAGCAAACTCACCACCAGGTAACAGTGACCCAATATGCATCCCATCTGTGCACAGTGTACCTCTGAGTTGCTCCTGTCCTGTTCCAAAGTTGTTTTCAAACATCACAGGTCAGTTGGATGGAGAGGACAGGTCCTCTGATATGTACACAATATTAAGTGTCGTCTCGAAACAAACTCATAAAAATAGGCATTTTTCCTTGCTGTTTGGAAAGTTTTGACTTTTTGTAGAGTATTATATTCTACTGTGTGACTTGCTTTTCCTAATCTACTAAATGGTACTCTAGGGATAAAATGTCCTTCAAAACTTACTGCGTTTGTCTTGTATAAAGCTCACTTTTAAGGGCATCTGTGCTTTAACCAGATTTGCATTATGTTATTCTTGTTTAATGGCTTCAGGTGTGCTTCGGCTAGGTCTCTGGCTATTAAAGTCTATTTCCTGAGGTATGTGTAGTAGTGAGTGGTAGAAAAAGAACTCCTGCAAATTTAGCCTGAAATAACAGGTCAAAACAGTTCTCTTGGAAAGGGGTCATGAATTTTTAATAGAAACAGCTAGAGTCTCATCTTCATAACAACCTTAGAGTTTTAAAGAATGACATGAAAAACACTCTACTGCAAACTAACACACACCACGAGCTACAGTGAACCTAGTTGAGCTACCTTTGTAGCATGAAAGACACCTGAGAGTTCTTAATCTCTTCTATCACTTTCCCACTTATTTTAAGAATGCTATTTATGGGTTTTGATTAATACTGAACCTGTAAGGAAATGCTCATAATGCTTATCTGAAAATTCTGACTTTTAAAAATAATTCATTGAATTTTTTGACAACGTAGTTATCCGAAAGATGCATTTTTGAAAGTGAGACTGCAGAACATTGAGCTTTTAGAATGAGAGCTGTATATCTGCAAAGTGATACTTCCTACCTACAGCCTTGGTCTTTGTGGTTAGGCAAAGCGAAGGAAAGACAGCAGCAGTTCAGCTGGGTACATGTGGTTCTTTCTCCCAAACATATCAGTTGACCAAGTCACTTATTCTCTTCTGGCTCTATTTCTTGGTAATATATTTGTACTAATATACCCTGTATTATGGCCTAGATATGTGAATGGGGCCATGACTGTTGCGTGATGGTAGAATGTTACAATGGAAAGTAAACTCAAAGACAGCAGTATGAAAAGTTCAGGAGAAGATAATCCTTTCTGGTCACCTCTTCACTTCCTCTGTGTCTGGTCTTCATTTTCTACACCAAAACAGACCATCTGTAGGCTTCGTCTCAGGATGTCTGGAGTGAACCATACCTTCCTCACCCTGAAAACAAGATAGAGATGGGAATGCAGGATTCCTTGGTTCTCAAGAACTTACCTTTGACTTTAGATTTTCTTATTTTTAAAATGAGACAATGATAATCATACAGCTACTTTGTAGAAATTATTGACACTATCAAGAGTGTTAAAGTATTTGGAAGCATTTCTGAAAGTTGAAAACACAATGCATGCTCAGAAAAGTAGTAACATTGTAGTAGTATTAGTTCTGGGTATAAACATGGTAAATCCATGAAGGATTTGCTGTCAGGACCTGTCCTCAAACTACAAAGTTTATGCAGACTTTAGGCCTCAACCAATAGTGAGGCTTAGGCCAAGTATCCAGTCAAGAGACCAGGCAGCAGCCTCATTAGCCTTGAATACTGTAAGAAAATGAGCAAGGAGGGGTTCAAAAGGTCAAGTAAGCCACTCAGGGATAAAGACTTCAGAGATGAATTGTTGAGAGACAGTTCAGAAACCTGGAAGAAGACATTTGCAGTGCCAGCTGCATCTGTATCGGAAGCAGGGCTGTCCTTTGTTCCACAAGCTGGTTGGGTGCTGACTACAAAGGCTGAGCAATTCTCAAAGTGGTTGCCTGAGTCTTAGGCAGGGATATGCCCTCTGCTGGCTACTGGTCTCCTCTTAAAACACCTCCCTCCCTTTGATGATTCTATAAGTAGGTCACCTTCTTCACGTTCTTTGTGTTCTCTAGGTCCTTTCCCACTTTAGTATCTTAGTATTTAAAGTTCCTTCAGCTCGTCACATGACTTATATCATATTGTCCATGTAGGGTAAATCACCTCCTGAAAGTGATCTTTTCTTGTCACCATCTAACGTGGCCCACCTGTCACTCTAGCATTCTACTCTAGTGTGTGATTTCTTAGCTGAGATATCAATATTATTATGGATGATACACTGTGTCAACTTGAGTCTAAAGGCTTGGCTACGTGACTCAGCAGTTCTGCGATGTGAGCCTGTGCAAGAGGAGGGCATGGAGATGGTGTGGGCGTGGGCTGATAGCGGGCATACAATGTAAGGAGGGAAAAGAGCCCCCCCACCCCCAGTTGCTCTGGCTGCTTTTGCTGTCTTGTTCTGCCTTGAAGTGTGGCCCCTGTGCCCTGCCACCCTGCCTTGGAGCCAGCTGATCATAGACTGAAACCTCCACAAACTGTAAGCTAAATAAACCTTTCCTTCCTTAATTTGGGGTGTTGGGTATTTTTGTCTCACCAACGAGACAAAAGTAACCAAGACAGCTATCTAAAATCTTAATTTCTGTTTTTTGCTTTAATCTTGCCCCCCGTGGTAGAATATAAACTCCATGAGATTAATACATTGCCTCCTATTCTGATTGTGTCTTTGATGCCTAGAACAGCATTGCACACATAATAGGCTCTAAGTAATATTTATTGAATTACTTAATTTATGAATCAGGAATAAGAATTTAAAGAGAAGACTTACCTGAATGATGAGCATATATAGAGTAGGTATTCTTTACACCTGATGTTTGATTATGAGTCCTGTAGGTACTCTGGAAAATCATAAGTAAAACGTTATCTAAATGAATATCTATTCTCTACATTTTCAAAAGTTGCATGAAAATCCAGATAAATTCTTTATGTTTAAGATGCCTGTGATAATGACAATGATGATGGTGACAACGATGATATAAAATTAGGTTCAGATTAGAACAGGAAGCTGTTTTTTTTAATGGATTAAGCCATTTGTGCCGCACAAACCATAACCTTGCCCACAACAAAGGCTGTCTCACGCTTGATTTGTAAGTCTTTTGACATACAGGTGATAGGGTTTGTATTTGTTCAATGATACAACAAATGGAACATAAAAAAGTTAGAGGGGTTATCTGACAAAAATACCCAACCAAACCTTTGTAAATTAGTTATGAGTGGTTTTAGAAGTATTTGAAGAAGTATAGTAGCTAAGATATCATAAAAGAGATTTGGAATATATTTAATGGTATATGTGTTTCAACTTTAGAAGTTTGCTTTTGTAGAAAGTAAAGAGTCCTTAGAGGTGCAGAAAATCAGCATATGTATCAGTTGTACACTGTTACCTACAACCCTCTAGGAGAACAAATACAGTAATTGTACATTGATCTTTTAATAAAGGCACTTTTCACAGTTTCTTCCTATTTATTTCTTGATTTCATTCTCGCCCACTTTAAAATAAATCCAGAGTAGCGAATGAGATGGTAATTACATTTTCAGGAGAGTGAACCAAAAGGTACGCTCTATTCCGTCATTCGTGGCGGAGCTCCAGATTGCCATTTTGATATTGTTTTCTTTGTCACTGGAACAAATTTATGCTGCTCCTTTTCTTTTTACCTTATTTATTCCAGACTAATTCCCAAGAATTGTGGTGTTGAAAATAATCTCTGAATACAGTGGAGTGCTGTGCTATTTTAACCATCTAAATATACTGCATATGAGTTTGGCTCCAAGTTGAGCAAACACAATTAAATATGATGGCAGGAACAGCAGAAGGGGTGGTGGTGGCAGATTTCTGGTTATCACTTTGGGGCCTTTCCAGGTGGACAATAACCATGCATCTGAGAGGAAACAGAGATTAGAAAACATGTTGGAAAAGAGCTATTGATCTGTGGGTTGTTTGCTTTTAATAATAATTATTAAATCACCGTTATCCTATATCAGATTATACAGCGTGCCCTGTGGTGTGTAGAGAGTAAAAAATATTGTCTCTGGCCTCAAACTGCACATGCTGCACTCTCCAGTGACCGTTTTCAGGCAGCGCTACCATTAGTATGATGTTTATGGTTGTTCACTGCAGTGAATTCCTGGTGCAGCAGCAGACTGCCTGGTTATAGAGAGGTGGGTTTACAAAAAAGGGGCAGCTGATTTTATGAGGACACACCTCTGAGCCGTTACATACATTAGTTATGCCACAACATTCAAATTTGGGGGTGTTTCATGCTCCATTTCTCTAGAGAACCACTTTCTTTCCACCTGCATCAAGGTCCTTCAGCAGAGGGCTGCCCCCTCCCACCCCGACATCTTGCAGCAGCATAGCTCTTGCACAAAGACTGCCTCCTGTGTATAGTGTATTGCTGTTAGTGTACATAAATTCAACACTCTGATCATCTAAATTCTAGAGCTAAGGATCTTGGTACACGAACCCAGCAACCTCATAAACATTGTTGTTTCATTTCCTGATGGGAAACTTGGCTATATTTGACATCCTCTATGGCAAACAAAGCCTTTTCACACAAATCTTTTCTCTGGCCCTCACTGCAGCAGTGTAATGAGACACAGGTACAAGCAAGTTTGCAAAACATTATATCATACACCAAAGGTCACAGATATTACATGGCATCTGGTACTCAAAATGAAGACTGATGACTGTGTCTGGCACATGATACCTGGCATGTTAGTCAGCTTTCCTGTTGCTGGACACAATACCTGCCTTCCAGAGCTTACAGGAGGAGAGGTTTCCTTTGGCTCTTGGTTCAGTCCATGGTTGGCTGGCTCCAGACATAAGTGGCGTGGTGGAAGAGTGGGGCGAAGCACCACTGCTCATCCCACCAGCAGCCAGGGTGCAGGGAGATAGGGGAGGAGCTGGGGTCAGGAATACCTCCTTCCAGGTCACCCTGAGTGACGCGCCTCCAACCAGGCCCCACCATCTGACAGCACAATCAGCTATGAACCATCCATGGTGATTCCACAGATGACTGTAACCCCCTCATGATCCAGTCATCTCCCCACACATGCACCTGTGAAGGACATTTAGGTCTGAACCATAGCACCGGGTCAATATTTTATTAGATCTACTGTGTATATCTTCATTATAATAATACTGATGATAGTGAAAATAACACGGGGCCCTTGCTACATAGCTGGTATAATTTAAATACTTTATATATACATATTTAACTAAAACTCCTGCAGTAACTTTTAAAAGTCATGTATATTGTCATTGTTTTCCTAATAAAGAAACCGAAACCCAGAGCTCTAACTAATTGTTCTCAGATTCTAGCTCAAGTTCAAATCCTTAAACAATTTGGTCTAATATCTCTGTATAGTTTTGCTTACTTTACTCTTTCAACATTTTGGACCGTGTATTTGCTAAAGGCATTGATTTAGGTAAAGTAACCATTTGCTAGGTTACTGTATTTTAAATACAGTTCTGCACAGTATGATGGCATTTCAGTCAACTTGGGACTGCAGACAGGATGGTACACCCATGGAATTACATCAGTTAGTGGCCCTGTGGCTACCTTAGTTTATGGAAGTTTACCCTGTGATATATGCCCGATGACAAAATAGCCTAACAACACATTTCTCAGAGTGCGCCCCTGTCATCAAGTAATGCACAACTGTGCTTTAGTGCTACTTTACAAAATTTCTAATCCATTTTCAATAATCACTTTTGTTACTTCCTTTCCTCTAGGGTTTATGTCCCTCTCAGCAGATGACTTGCCCCGCCTCCTTTGCTAGGATGATTAAAATTATCTGATGCGAATCACTCAAACCTCAGTTTTCCAATCCTTTGGCGAAAGGTCTTCTTCTGGTTGAAATGTGAGAGTTAATTTAGCTACTTAGATTGTGGAGGTTCTGAGGATGAAGTTTGAGCTTTAGCCAGAAGAGGAGGGAATCATCAAAGCCTGAAATGAAATGACAGGAACAGGGAGCTACCTTAGGATTTAGTAAACCTGGGTGGAGGGATTGTTAAAGACTGGATAAAAATTGGGGAAGAGATTATACATTCTGCGAATTATAAGGAAGTTCGATACTGAGAAAGATCTACTTTTAATTTGCATAAAATTGGGTATGATTCCTCTTTGAAGACAGTGTGCACTGGATATTCTTAAAATAAAGATGTGCCATGTTTACCTGTTCTTCAGAGTGAGCCTGCCAGTTTCTACCCTCCAAGAAGCAGATGCCAAGATGGGAGTGGAGTTGTGAGAAGCTTTCAGGCAGAGAAATGCACCATAAGAATAGGAAGGAGAAGCAGGAATAAGCAGGGAAGAACTTCAGAACAACTTGCTGATCTGATGCCTACGAAAGGAGACGGTAATGGAGGGCTGCTTAGGAAAAGCCTCAGACAGTAGAGTAGTTCTATGAAAGTGTAGATAAGACCAAGGGAGATTCCTGGAGCTACGCCTCCTCACCAGAGACTCCCATTGTCTGCAGGAATGGACCAGCAGTACCTCCACCGTGCGCAGACACTGGCTGAGGGCAGCTCAAGAGAGCCATGGTCTGAGTGCACCCACCCTAGCGGATACGGAAAGGACAGCTGGGCAGGAGACTTAGGCAGTGGTTTTCTGTGGCTACCAAGGTGGGGACACAAAGGAAAGATTCCTTATATGTAGCAAGATATATGAGAGCCTTTTATATAAGTTAACAGGGAAGCAGTTTAAATAAAGGTCTCCATGACTTTAGTGAGAAAACAGACATCCTAAATAAATGTGAAATGCTATTGACAGAAGTGCAGAATTGGCAACATTTTGATGAAAGAAAGTATAATAATTTTCTCAAAAGCAGCCATGAGAGAATTTCTTGCTTGTCAAATTGAACCAAAATTCACTTTGTAACGACTTTTCTTCTACCTAATTATGCATTCACATGCTGGCACTTTTGGGTTCTTGCAATGGATCAAAAGCTATTTTAAAACTTGCTTGTATGGAACACAGTTTTTTTTTCAATGACTATTCTTTAAGTCTTTCCCCTGTCAAACGCTGTTCAGACCCCACAGCCACTGCGATATTTTTGTGCGAGAACTTTTAGGATAGTTTCTGCTAGGAGCAGCTGTCAGAGGCCTATTGATTCAGTTTGACTGAAAACAAAGAATATACTAACTGCCTTAAGGCTTGTGAGTCATCCCTGAGTATCTTGTTTATGTTGTTATACCTAATAAGATGAGAAAATGATCTCTTTGAAGATACTTATACAGTTAAATATTGTAATAACAAATCCAAGCAACAACAAATAATGCTCCCTTTTTATTATATGCAAATGGCACTGATATTTGTAAATACCCATATTACTTTGGCGACATGCTGCACATACATTGGGTCCAATACCTGTAGTACTTTTATATGCTATAAGTGAAACTCACCTTGATGTACTTCAGGGATGTAGCTTTCCATCTGATCCTTCTTTTTACATAATATGAGATCTTTTGAGAAAAAAAAATTTAAAAACCAATATGTTACGGTATACATAATATTTATATCAATGTAACTTTGAAATTTACTGTGGAATAAAATATAAACAACACATGTACATATATTACATATATTATTTCAAACGGTACCAGATGATAAGATGTGAAATATAAAAGATACCTCCCCGGCCCCCAATGCAACTCCCATTCCAACTGTAATAGTTTAAAAGCATTTCTATTTTTATTGTATTCATTTATTTTTGGTTTGTAAATCTGAAGGATGCAGCACCATCTTTTAAATTTTATTGATTTAAAATTATATCATTGACTCCTCACAATGAAAACAATACAGGATGTAACTCATGACCTACTCTTTTCCCCTTGTCTTCAAGATTTGTTGATAAAAATGTTAATTTCATTTCTTTTATTCACCACTCTTTGATCCTGCATTATAATCGTGGCCATGTAATACGTCACTCTCAGAGACTGGATGGTGCCTCATTTCCTGACCAGGAGTAAAGCTCCCCTCCAGCAAGAGATAAAGTGGAGGCTGCCAGTGAAAAGGTTGATGCAGCTCAAGTAGAAGAACTGGCTATTTGGAATTCAGTGGCTTCCGATACCTGCGTACAAGAGCTCTGTGTGAATGGTTCCCTTACTTTTGTCCCGGTTTGGTTCATCTGCTCTGTGCTCTTGACTCATCCCTCAAGTCAGCTCTTCCCCGGGCTATTTTAGGAGCCCCCTCCGAGCCCCTTTCCAATCTCTTGCCTCTCGAAAGTCTCTGGTTTCCTTGTGTCTGCGAACATTTACAAGCCAAGTGACCCATAGGAATGCTCAGCATGAGTCACCTTGTGTCACTCATTAACATTTTTGTTAACTGTCAGCACCAGCAGCAGAAGACCTCAGGCTCTTCTCATTTGTGACTTACAGTGTACAGCACAAAAGTGCGGGAATGGGCCTTTCAGCTCCTGCTTTTTGGCTCCAGCCTAAATTTATTGTTTTGGAATCACTTCCTCTAGCTTATAGAGCTTCTCAGTTAAGGAAAGGATCACCATGAAACAGACCTTGTTAATTAATTTCCTATAAACTTCATTAAACTATTTAAACTCATACATATTCTCATTTGAAGTTGAATAATTTGTGTACAGTAAAAGCTACTAATGTCTTGCTCTCTCTCATCATCTATTTTCTCTCTCTCACCAGAGATAACAGATTTGTCCTTTTCTAAAGTTTTCATCTAAACCTTGATGTATACTTTGATCATTGTTATTATTCTAGTGAGTTTTCAATGGAAGAAAATCAGAATAAGTGAGTTAGAAAAACAGATAAAAAAATAGAATATTAAGTTTTGTATACAGCAAATTTTTTAGAGCTACATAGAGCAAAGAGGTTTAGTTATTGATCTGGAAATTTATGGATCTCTTTTTGTCAAATAATTGATTATTCTGGGTAAATGGATGAAACTTAGCAACAGTGAGAGGCCTACAGTACAAAACTTCGGGCTGGGCTAGCCAGATTTAGAAATCAGTTACCTGATTCAGGCTTTGCTAGTTACCTGTTTCTTACCCAGAAGCCCCTTGCCATATTCGTTATCTGGCTCAGCCCAAAGCCAGTGATGAGCATCCATTTCAGCAAGGCAGAGCTGTAAAGGGCTTGAACATAGCTAGCAGTCCCTGGAAATAGGTAACTTTGTATAAAAAACAGTCCAGACTTCTGTTATTTTATTATACACAGAATGCGTTTGCTACCAGATGAAAGCATAGTATTACTCACTTCACAGAGTAGGCTGCAGTGATGCTAAGAATATCTCCATCCCATGATGCAGTGCAGCGGCACTTTGAGTGAGTAGGTAGATGTAACTGTTCATTCCTCCATCCATCAAACATTCAGTGGACACAGCAGATAAAGAGATAAGCCAGACACAAGCCCTGCTGTTGGCGAGCTCAGGATCTAGTGGAAGAGATAAATAAAAACCTGTAGATTTAGCTATAATAGAGATTCATGCAAGCTACTCTAGAACAACAGTGGGAGATCAAAGGAAGGAAAGCTAACTCACATGGAGTGGAGCAGAGGTAGTACCTGACACATCAGGCAGGGAGCCCAGGTGAGAGGTAGTTGAGATGGAGCATTCAACACAGGTAGTAATGCACCATGAAAAAGAGAGCACTGTGGTTTTGTCCTGAACCTTTTAAGAGGTGGAGCCTTGAAAAAAGTATTTCCATCGGGGGGGGGGGGCAGTGTACTTAGGAGGATCCTGGGGCCCCAGCCTGTTCCTTTCTTTATTGCCTCTAGACCACCCTGAGTAAACATCCTTGCTCCACTGTGCACTGTGTGCCATGATTTTCTGCTTTACCACAGCCCAGAAGTAACCAGGTCAGCTGACCATGGACTGGACCTCTGAAAATGTGAGCCAAAACAAACCTTTATGAAGTGATTGTCTCAGGCATTTTTCCACAGTGACAAAAAGCTTAGCAACACGCATAGTAGATGTATCAAGGCTATTTGGGCTATGGTGTTAGGGTTTTTTTTTTTTTTTCCAGTGCATTTTTCACATTTAATCAGCTGTATTTGCAACATAGGCACCACGAAGTGAATAAATGTCAGGTTGCTTCAGATGAAGTCAGAGACTATATTTATTGAGTGAGGGTTGTGAGGAGGGGAGAAGGGGCACCTGTCCTACATAGGCCCATCACTGGAGGATATTAAAAGACTTACAGATTCTTTCTTCCCAGTCCTTGGCCTTGTCTGACCCCAAAGACCCTGAGACATGTGTAAACAATTGCAGGGCCTGTGTAATTCATAGATCAAGTGGCCTTGTTATCTGTCACTAGAATTCTACTTGCCTTATTTTTGTATGGCTTTGATGAGATGTTCCTTCATGAGGACACTCTTCGTACGTGATTGATGGCACTTCAGACAAGATGCACCCATTTATTAGAGGCCTTGGTCAAGTATGAGAGGTGCACCTGACTTGTCTTGCTCGTAATCACGTCACGTGCTTGCAACCAGTTCTGGGGTTGCACAGCCTGCTCTGTAGTGCTCTGGTTTGTCCCTGGAGGAGACTGGTTACCTGGCAGCAGTTGAGAAGCCTGAGTGAAGGAGTGATGCTTCCAATTCAGTGTGCCTGGGTTTGATGCTCTGAATTGGCTGGTCTGAGGTGGCTTCCAACTAAATTTATAGACCCCAAGGGGTATCTGAAGGAGAAACTAAGTGAGATTGTTTCTAATTAATTGTTCTTTTTTTTTTATTTTTTATCCCATATTCTAACAAGGATTTTAGGACTGAAATTGGATTTCAGTGAGAGTATATATAGATGCTTCTTCATAACAACTCTGAGAATGTGGATTATATGTGTGATTTTGATGCATTTGCTGGAAATAATATTACTTTTCACAAAGTAAAAGCATTCATAATTTTGCTACAAGGAAGAATATTTGCTTCCTCTCACACATTTTATTTAATAATTTTACTTCTTTAAAAGCAAAACAGCATACAATTTGAAATGAAATTTCCCCAAAGTGCTCAGTTTGCTAATATGTTTTTCATTTTCCTCATTATGCTATAGTGGAATGTTGCCATACTTTGAAATGTGCAGTTCGTCTCCCAGGAGGCAGCAGATGGTCCGCCTCAGCTGTCTTTCGGTACAGGGTTTGTCACGCGGGAGGTGCCCAAGGCTGACGAGATGGGAGTCCTGCCCTCAGGGAGCCTTGACTCTCACCCTCTTTGCATCGTTACTACTGTATCTGGATGGGATTATTTCTAAATCGGGGGAAAAAACCCTGCAAAATTGAAAAGATTTTGGCACTTCCTGAAAGCCTCATTTCTTTCTTAGTTTGTATAAGAAAATACTTTATTTGCAAACTGTTTGGGTTGTATGTTTCTCAGCCTTTCATGACTGCAACAAAATAGCAGACACACCCACCCTAGAAAGGAGATTTTAATTTGGCTCACGGTTTTGGACTCCACTGCTTTTGGGCCTGTGACGCCTCCTAAAGTGTGCACCTTCTCTCATTGGCACCGTGGGCTGTGGACCAGACCTTTAATCTTGGGTTTTGGGCGACATTGTAGATCCAAGCTACAGCGAGTTATTTATATTTGTAAGTGTTCTGTTACTGAACGCCTCCTTGCTGACAGACGTGCTGACCTCTTGGGCAGTACATAATTTTGTTGGGATTTCTACCTAAATCTATGTCCTGATCTTCAGCCTTGAAAGTCTGGCAGTTTGGTTTCATATAGTAATATTAACTCATAGTTAAGAAATTCATATGGAACCATTGCCAAACCAGACTTCTATTTTACTAATTTATAGTAAAAAATATCATGTCAGGCAGATCAGGTCCTTTGCTCTCTCGAGTCAAATTGACACCAGAAGCTAAGTTATAAGTTAAACTTAGGGTGGTTAGGAAGAGTAGACCATCTCTCTGTGGGTGGTGGCTTCCCTTAGGATTCGATTCCCATGTTGCCCTTGTGCTGAACTATGCTAATGATGTCTGATTCTGTGGATATTATTTTAGTCTCCCACTAGCCACTCTGTTATACCATCTCTTTAAATATCATCTCTTTAATTCCCAAACAGAAAATTTTTTATCTTTTTTTTTTTTTCCGGTACCGGGGATCGAACTCAGGACCTGTGCTTGCCAGGCAAGCGCTTATGCCACTGAGCTATACCCCCAGCCCCCGAAAATGTTTTATCTTGAGTGAAAACTCAGGGAGGATCATGATTTCTCTGTGATAAATTTGCAGTGTCTCCCATAGGATAGGAGAATGGTGCCTTTGTTGACACACAGAGCCCTGGTTTAAATCCTTTAGTAAATGGAAGCAAATAAGTACTATGAGTAATATTTAAGAAGAGCATTTTGCACTCTGGGAAACTCTTGGCAAACATGCTTTGAAAGTGAGAAGAAATCTTAATTTTCTCATTTTATTATTTAGAAAACATTTGTCTTGAGGGATGTACTGAAGTCAGAACAAGGAGATAGCTGAACAGTGACTCAAGCCCAGGCATTTTGGCTTGTGCTTCAAATTATAAACCATAACAATAAAGCTAAGAATCCCAAAAACTGATCATTTGATTTTCCAATTTAATCTGAGACAATACTTTTCACTTGTAGACTGCAGTTATTATTTTAGGTTTGCAAAATAAATATGATCATGGTACGTAACTAATGGCACATTAGAATCAATTGGGAAGCATGTTTTTTTTTTAAAGGAAAAACTATGTCCAGGCCTCCCACTGACCAATTAAGTCAGAATCTCTGAGAGTACAACAACCATGTCACTTTAAAATTTCTCATGAAATTCAAATTTCCATCCAGGATTCAACTATAAGTAAAGTTAATGAAATGATCAAATCCTTTGTTAATGCTTACATAACCATTGTAGACATTGTTCAAGTAATGCCTGAAAGAATTGGTATGTTTACATGCCAAAATCAACTAAAACCTTTCCAAATAACAGAATTACAAATTAAGAATAATAGATATGACATTTTTTCATAATTCTTAAAACAGCTATCACGTAGATGATTGTGATACTAACGACAGTTTTTAGATCATGCTATAATGAAAGAGACTATTTATTTATTTTTGGTGTCAGGAATCAAACTCGGGACCTTGAGCTTGCCAGTCAGGCTCATACTTGTGCCACTCAGCTGAGAGTTTTCTCCAAGCCGAGAATATTTATATCATAACGTTGGTAGAATGTACAGACACAATATACTCTTTACTCAGTAAAATTTCAAATGCTGTTCAGTGGAAACATGGCAGTGGGAATTTGAGTAACTGTGTCAGAATATCATGCAAACATTCTTTTCCATTGGGGAAGAGTAATGTTGCCATAATGTGAACAGAGACCAAGAAGTTTTGTTAATATCATGGGTCAGAAAATGAAAATTGCTAGGATGGAAATTCTGGGTGATTTGCTATTCATTTAGTGACAGTATTTAGAGTACGATTCTCCTTACCACATAGCTATCCCTATACCTTTGTGCTATATTCAGCATGTAGCTATTAGAAGGGAATACCGGTCCAAAATCTAGAGTAAAGAATAACAGGCACATACCTTCCACATGAATTTTCATGTTGATGTAAGTAGTATTGATGTTTTAGAAATTTATAGTGCTTCAAAAATGAAGCTATAATGTAAGATCCTGAAAAGAAAGGGGTTCCTCTTTTCTCTAGTTCCTGGATTTCCAACCACTTTCAGAGCACTAGGCTGTGTGTTAGCTCTAGACCACTAGTTGTCCTGGCTTTCTGTCCTCTCCCTTTGCCTCCTCGCACGTCCTCCCCTAGTTTATACTTCAGGAGGATCAGGAGGGGACACGATCATGTTGTAAAGGCTTTTCAGTCTCCAGAGCAAGCCAGGGGAAAAGCAGTTTGCCAGGCTCCCTGGTGCTCAAGAGAAAGTTCTCAGAAAGGCAGCCGTGCTCCAAGTGGATTGATCAAAAGCCAGTGACTTCAAAGAGGCTGAGAAGCTCACCAATCACATTAATCATTTGTAAATAATTAAAGCTAAGGGGGGCTGGGGATATAGCTCAGTGGAATAAGCGCCTGCCTAGCAAGCGCAGGGTCCTGAGTTCAATCCCCAGTACCACCAGAAAACAAACAAACAAACAAACAAACAAAGGTAATAATTAAAGCTAAGTGACTATCTCATTGTGAACTACAACTTCCCTTGTCCTTTTGAAAGTGGATATTGGCTATAGCCAGGGAGCTAGCAAGGTACAAGTCCTCCCATAGCACACAGAATTGAGAATTTCCACTCTGCAAGTTGACACTGTAAAATATATCACTGAGGAAACCTTTTTATGTTACTTTCTGGATTGGTAGGTTATGACAAAACTACATTTGTGTTACTTGAATACATCTTTTGTCTAGTTTTATATGCTTCTTGACTTGTCTAGAAAATGACATATTGAGGTTTTCATTAGCTTTAAGCAGGTGTGATTTTCATATGGAAGATACCCTGGCAGGACTGCAATTTAAGGCCAATAAACCAGTGAAGCTCAGAAAGGCCACAGCCCTTCTTCAGATGGTAGCAATGAGCTGAAGGACTCATTAATCAACCACAGAGTCACAGATGTGATGGCTTGCCTACAAACTGCCAACAGACTGTGAAAGTCACATCCGACAGGCTAAATTGTCAAACTAGTCCCATCCATAAACATTGTAACAGAGAAATCCCAACTCTTTTGTTTTTAAGATGTGATTTTGAAATATTAAATTTCCTCTAAATCTTCTGTGAAATATTCATCTCATTGTGGCATTGTTATTCAAATTCCTTGAAAAGGTATCAGATTTGACATTATTTTATCCTATAAAATTGAGTGATTTTATGTTTTTCCTAGCGCTTATTTCCTAATATTTATTTTACTAATGATTATTTCCTAATGCTTTATTTTAAAATTGATGCATTTATAGTATATGAAAGTTTAGAAGATAGAATTTGCCTGAATCAAAGGCTTATCAGTAAGGAAAGCTCATTCCACTTTTAACATGTGTGTTAGTGTGACCTGTACCTTTCAGGATTTCATCCATATAAAAAAGTGCAAAGGTATGTTTTAATGGAAGCACTATAATGGAAGAGTATATTGGAATTACCTCATGGAAGGACTATATCCTGTAAACTTTTTTTTTTTTTTAACTAAAAGAATTTTTCTTATTTGACTGCCTGGATTTTTGTGTTTCTCTTTCTTTTGCACTGTCCAAGGAATCAAAATTTTGTTCCGTCTTAGTTTAGTTTACAAAAAATTGGCATATCTCTAAAGAAGTTGAATTAAATTGTATATTTGACATCTGTCTTTTTCTGGAGTCTCACAACAAAATTACAGTCAGCAATTTCTTTTTTCTTTGGAGTTAAGATCTCCCTATATAGCCTAGGCAGGCCTTGAGCTCATAGTAACCTGTGAGGCTTCTGTAAATTTCCTGGGTGCTAGGATTGCAGGCATGCACTGCCACACCAAGCAGTAAATTTTCAAATAAATGTGTATCTTATATTTTAGGTAGGTTTTCAGTAAAATTCAGTGAAATCTGACACTTCTAGATCTACCACTGTAACTCATACAGTAATTTGTAGTTTGCTTTTTATGGAAATGGAAGCTAATATCTACCAGTCTTTCATACAATAGAAGGTAGTTTGTCTGTGAAGGTATAAAGTTCTTCCAAGGACTCATTTAGTTTTTAATATTTTAATATAGAACAGGAACATTTTGCAAAATATCAGGTCTTTACAATACCCTTTTTAAAATTCAGTACTTTAATTAAATGTTTCCTTACAGTCCATTCTAGTTATAAAATAGGCTGAATGAAATTTATCATTTTTCCTTTCTTTTCATTACTGTTTCTATGTTCTGGAAAACTATGGATAAATATGTACACTATGTATATGATAATGTAAGAAAAAGAGAGAAATCATAATTAATGTCTTTAAGGGCGTCATCAATGTATGACACTTCTTGTCAATTTATTTTTGCCAAATACTTTTAGATTACATTTAACATATAGATTGGATATAACACTCTTATCTAACTCGATGTTACACTGATATTAGAGGACTACTTTAAAAGAACGGAGGACAGGATGGACTTTTACAACTAGTAATTAGTAAAACATTAATTTGTGGCCCATATTATGGTAACCAAATAAAGTTGAACAAATTGATACTCCGGCATCCCGTGTATACCCGATGTTCTCCTGAAGATTCTTCGTAGAGTGGCATCGAGCTGATTCGCTACAGGTGAATACTTGCCTGAGGAAACCCTCAGTTACTCTTTGGTTGAATTGAAAGTAGTTGGAGGATCCATAGTAACACAGGAGTAAAACAGAAAAAAAGAGCGACAAGAATGGGAATTGCGTACTAAGCATTTGCTTAGTTCCTAAAAATTCTCTCTCATTTGCAATCCTTAACTGACTAAGTCTGATGGGGAAAAGTGAGTTAACACCTTGTGAAAGATTTGCAAGTAAATAATAGTCTAATGGTAAAGGTTAAAATTCCAATTAAAAATGGGTTTGAAAATGTTATTTACATATACTACTCTGCTCATCTAGCCTCAAAACATTTGTTTCAAGGAAGCTACCACATTATGGTCTCCTTTTCAGATGAAATATATAACTGAATTACCTTTATTTTAATGGAAATATGTTTAAGAAGATGCGGTTAGAATTGTCAAGCTGGGTGTGGTGGTGCACACTCCTAATCCCAGCACTTAAGTTCAGGAGATGGAGGCAGGAAGATCTCAGTGGCATTCAAGGCCATCCTGGGATACAAAGCTGAGTTCAAGGTCAGCCTGAACTGGATAGCAAAAACCCTGTCCTAAAAAGATGACCACAAAAAAATATAATCACCAAAAAGTATGCACTGTGTTTGCCTACGTTTGCAATACGTAATGATTACAGGGATCATGTGGAGTTGGTACAGGTGCGTGACACATTTTAATTCCTTTTCCTCCCCTTCTTCCTTGGTCCCCTCTAAGTTAACAGTTAATAGTTTCCTGTTATGTTTAACTTAGTAATCATGCACTGTCCTTCAAAAATAGAAGGAAAATGTCCCCTTTGTCATAACAAAATCTCTACAAATTGCATATTTAAATATCCAGGCTCCTGTCAATGTAATTAAAAATAAAAATTTATAATGTTTCTAGAGGAGTAATTATGGGCAATGTCACAATAGATATGGATAAAACTAGAGGCAGTTGTATGATATACAGTTATACTTCTGGAAAAGGTATGTAGAAAAATCGAAGATTGTCTCATTGACTTTTGTATACAAAAAGGATCTTTAAAATGTTAATTGAAAGTCATTTTAAAAGGGAAATTTTCTCTTTCATTTTAATAAATAGCTCTTTAAAAATATTTGACCGATTATTTTTTCATGATTTTATTTTTTTATATTTTTCAGTGTAATATTTGACCTAATTTTAGATCCTAATAGCAAAGTTATAAGTCCAATATATTTGTTGTTTATTTTGGTCAATTAAAATGGGAGAATTAACTATAGTTTCTCTCAAACAATTGGGGACAGTTCTAACTTGATATGTATTTCAGATCTAGTTCCCATACAGAAGTATTCACAACTGTTCCATGATAATGGGTCTTAAAATGAGGACATTGTGCTCTAAGAAAAGAACATAAGCTCTAATATGTTTAGAACATTTCTTACTTCCCATATGAGGAATGTTTAAATATAAACTTTTCATTCTTAAAACTATTTTATATAACACATCATATCTTTGATTATAAGGACAAGAAAGTAAATTCAACGTAAGAAATTTTCAGTGTCACATAGCTCATACTTGGTCAGGCTGTGATTCAAGTTCCAGGCTAGCAGTTGGTCCCAAAGTGCTGTTCTTTTCACTATGGACTGCTAGCACAGTACACAATGAATAGCATGTAGATATTTCACTTTCTGTGAGCATGCATGTAATACTTCTGTGTGATTTTTAAAGGTCTATTTGTGAAATATAACAGGTAATGACACAAAATATAAAAATGACACTTTATATCACAAAGCAAACATTCATTTACTGTCATTGCTAAGCTATGCCCAGGACTGAAACATTGCCAACATCCTTAAAGGTCTACCTCCCCTTTCCACAAACCAAACACTAGTACCATGCTTTCTCTGCTCTTGTAAGATTACTGTTATCGTTACACCCAGTACTGAAGTCTAGATTTTCTTATTGTGATAAAATATCTGTAACATAAACTCTACCAATAAGTATTTGAAATGTACAATTCAGGGGCATTAAGTATATTCACATGTTTGTTGAATCATCACCAGTCTGTCATCAAAATGTTTCATCTCCCCAAACTGAAACTGTCTGCCCATTGAACATTAACTTCCTATTCCTGTCTTCCAGACGCTGAGAATCCTTCTTCTCCTTTCTCTTGCTGTGAGTCTGTCCACTCTGGGTACCTCTCATGAGTGGAATCCTATGATATTTATCTACGATTTATTTAAGGTATTTAAAACGGGGTTTCCCAGGCAGGCAATCACTTGTTTCACTTAGTGCAATGTCTGCAGGGTACATCAGTGTTGTAGCATATGTCAGGATTTCCTTCCTTTTTAAGGCCAAATAATTTTCCATTGTATCCATGTATGACATTTTATTTATCCTGTATTGGTAACTGTACATATACAGATATCAAATTGTGTATTTTGGGCTTCTTCTCCCTTTTGGATTATCAATAACTGCCATGAATATGGATGTAAAATACTTATTTCAGTTCCTCATCTATATCCTCTCGAGTGGAATTGCTAAATCACATACTCAACTTCTTGAGGAATTGCCATTTTGTCTCCTACAACAGCTATATTATTTTACATTCCCATCAGCAACACACAAGTATCAGTATTTTCCCATGTGCTTGCCAACAATTGCTTTTTACTGTGAGATGGTTTCTTTTTCTTTCTTTCTTTCTTTCTTTCTTTCTTTCTTTCTTTCTTTCTTTCTTTCTTTCTTTCTTTCTCTCTCTCTCTCTCTCTCTCTTTCTTTCTTTCTTTTTTTCTTCCTTCCTTTCCTTCCTTCCTCTCTTTTTATGTAGATTAATTTAGAAAACTAAATAAATAAAATCATACATATTTTCTTTTCATTCTGGCTTTCTGAGTGGAATGTAGCTGCAGTTGACAATTCTTACATTGTGTGGTATTCCATTGCATGACTGTATCCGGTGCATTATCCATGTCATAGTTGGTGAACATTGGGTTGTCTCTAGTTCTTACCTATTTTGAATAATGCTGCTGGGAACATGCATGTACATAAATATTGGTGTATGTGTGGAAAATTATTTCGTATGTACCTGGAAGTAGATCTTCTGTGTCCTAAGGTAGGCATATGTTCCACTTTAGATTGTGCCGAGCGTTTGCCAAAGTTTACATTTCTGCCAGAAATGTAGAGAAGCTCTCATTGCACCATTTGCTTACTAATACAAAAGTAGTTTTCACTACTCTGGCATGCATGACTACTGATGCTGTTGGATACTTTTTCATATTAGGCATTGGGGTAGCATCTTTGGTAAAAGGCCTTTAATGGGGGATGAAGGAAACCTTTGTTGCAAATGCCTTCCCTTATCCCTTGGCTTCCCCCTGCCCCTGGTACAGGGAATCAAACTCAGGACCTTATGCTTACCAGGCAGGCACTGTGCTGCTGAGCTCGATCCTTTCCCCACCTCTTCTCTTTTTAAATGATGCCTTTTAGTTAGTAGATGTGTGTAAGGTTCTTGTAGTAAGATTTCCTTTGTAGTAAACAAATTTCCTTTCTAGATAGTGGCTCTTCTGCCCACCTAAATAAATCTTTTTTGACTTCAAAGTTATGAAGATATTTAAAATCAGCTGTCATATTCAAAGGGAAAGGCTATTGGAAATGACTGAATTTGTATCATATTTATAGACGAATTTGAATATAATTGGGAATGATTTAATTTGTATTATATTTACAGATGAATTTGAAGATAATTCATGTTTTTGTAATATTAAAGCTTCTAACTCATGGAGCTATAATATCCCTCTATGCTCTTTAACTTTTCTTAATGTTACATTGGTTTTAGTATACATATTTTATATACTTTGTAATATTAGAATTGAAGTGTTTTTATGTTTAATATTATTATAAATTGTATATAAGTTTTAATCTTCTCTTTCTTGGCATATGAAAATAAAGATGGTTAGTAATGAATCCAGTGATTTGCTAGACTCATGTGTTCCAATTTTGTCCGAGAAATGTTTGACATTTTTAATTAAAATAATTGTATGATTCAAACTAATGTCTTAATTTCTATTTTTAATTAGGAAAACTATTTGATATAAGATTTTTCTTACTTCATTATTCCACACTTTTAATTTGATGAGCTAAAAACTTTTGTTACCCCCCTACAAACACTAGTAAACTGAATACATTAAGGAATTCAACTGATATTTGTACTTGATACTACAAGCTAGGCAAGTATCCCTTCTTATGCCTTTTAAGTAGCTAAAGGTCAATAACATATATGTGTTATGATCTTTTTACACACTGTCATACTGAAATATTAATGTATTTCATTGCTGTAGTTCCACTTTAGTCTTGGTAACTTAATCACTCGGACTGTTTTATTTTCTCCCATAATGAACTTTATGCCACAAGAACAGTATATTCAAGTGCCTTAAATTTTGAAAAATATAAAAATATATATTATGATTATATGTGGGCCAAAATGTGTCTTAATTATTTTGTATAAGTAACAGAATAACTATTGAAGCATAGGCTAAGAATATATCAGATGTTAATATCATAGGCTAATTCAACCAAACATTTTATTTATAATACTAAGGAAAATCTGGATAAGTTTTTCAGTGCACACAGTTAAACTCCCTGATATTCTTTCAAAATGCATTCTTTGAAGATAAATGCTTTCCTTAATACAGAACCAGTGAAAGTATCATTGCTACTTTCAGAATTCAATGATAAAAACAGGAATATTTTTATAGTTGCTTTTTAAATTTTATAAGGCTGGTAGTTATCCAAAACATGGTTGACCTAATTTTCTAAAGAATAAGACAATTTTTTTTTCTATGCTGCTATGTTGCACCACCATGCCAAATGAGATTCAATAGATTCTCCTAATTTTATAAAGTTTACATTTGGACACAAAAGTCTTGTGCCAAACAACTATTGATCTGGTGTATAATTTTAACTCTATATGAAAAATTAAATTGCAAGTAATTCATTGGCATTAGAAGCTATGCCTTTCTGACACTCATCTCCCAATTCCCTGGTGAGGCATCAGGCTTGGTGGTGATGGGGAGAAGAAATGCACATTGAGGAAGCATTTAGAATAAAAACGCATTGGTGCTATAGGAAATATGACTTAACATATTCCCTTTGAGTTCTTAGAAGTAGTGTTTAGACTTCCAGGAAGATGGCAACCAGGTGAGTGGCAGAAGGAAACTCTCCCAGAGACCGATCCTTTGCGCGTGGGTGCTCTGTCCGTGGATGCAAAATTCCAACTGATCGGGCTGCTCTCCGCGGCCTGAGCATTAAAGGGCTGGCTGGACAAGCCCCGCGGTGAGAAGTGGGCAGATCCTGAGAGCTGGGCGCCCGAGGGATCGGTGCTGTGCTTGGGCCGCAGCTCTCTTCAAATTGCGTATAGCCGAGAGAGCGATTGCGGAGGGAAGGATGCCTCCAGCTCCTGAACCCAATCGGCTCGGAGACGGCTGTAACCAGGTTTTGTTGGAGGCAGTGGAGCAGAATAAACTCAGAGAATGCGCTACTGGGACAGATTGCGCCAATCTGGGCAGCGGTCCAGGATCCTGCTCAGAGCCCCGCCCCCGTAGCCAGCGCTGCGCAAACTGTAGCAGCTGCGGTTGGCGGGATTTCTGAGTCGGGAAAAAGCTCGATCCAGGGAGATACATCTGAACGGCATTCCTGTCTGCACGATCCCAGGGTGAGTGGAGTGGGCGCTCTAACCGGTTTTTCCTGAGTCAGGAAGAAGCTCTGCCCAGCAAGTGACATCAAAGCAGCTTTAAGGACTGCGGGATCTCCCAGGTAGGAAGAGCTAGCTAGGCGCCCCTAGGGGATTTGTGAGGGGGGAAGGAGCTCCACCCAGGGAGGAACACCTGAGTGGCCTGTCTGCAAGACCCTTGGGCGGCAAGCTGTTTATACGCCCCAGCCAGGTCTCGGGGTAGGGAGTAGAAGCGGAAATCTCAGCAGACAGCTTAAGGGACATTCTCCCAAAGAGAAGGAATCATTGGAGCAGCCTCTGCAGCAGACCTTTGCCTGCTGAACTGCCTGGGGAATTTATACCTCCACATTTTGAATCTGATACCCAAAAATGGGAAAACAGAGGAACAAAACGCACTCTCAAAACTCAACCGCACCCAGAACAGGTTTTGAATGCGAGGATACAGGGGAACCAGGAAGCCATATACCTGCAAGTTGTGAAACGATTGCATCCCAAATGAAACAACTCCAACAGGCCATAAAAGAGCTTAAAGCAGAAATAAGCCACATACCTGAAATGATTTCTCAGACAAAAAAAGAGCTGAAAACAATAATGGAAGAAATGTTCCATTCACATAGAGAAGAAATAGAGAAAAGACTAGAAGAAAATAGGAAACAAATGGAAACGTTACAAGAGCAATTTAGGAATGAATTACCAAGAATGAAACAGGTCCAATGAGAATGCCAGGATTTGAAAACTAACGCTGAAAGCATGCAAAACCGATTAAATGAAACTGAAGATAGAATTTCAAAACCTGAAGACAGCATGGCAGCTTATGAGCATGAAAGGAAAAATCTCATGATATCATCAAAGACACAAGAAAAGTGAATCCAACAGCTCCAAGATGAAGCAAAACGTAACAATATTCGAATTATAGGAGTGTGTGAAACAGCAGGAGATCTCACAAATAATATGAAAAGAATATTTGATGAAATAATAGCAGAAAATTTCCCAAACAAGGTAAAAGATACTGAAGTTCAGTTAAGCGAGGCATATAGAACCCCAATGATCCATAACCCAAAGAAAAACACACACAGGCATATAAATAGTCAAGATCCCAGATATCCAGCAAAAGAACACAATATTAAAAGCTACTAGAGAAAAGAAACAGATCACCTATAAAGGAAAGCCCATCAGAATCACAGCAGATTTCTCAACAGAAACCATGAAATCAAGAAGAACTTGGAGCAAGATACTACAGATTCTGAGACAAAACAACTTCCAACCCAGACTGATGTATCCTGCAAAATTATCCCTCAAATTCAACGGAGAAATAAAATATTTCCACGACAAAGAACAACTGAAGAACTTCATGAGTGCCAAACCAGCATTGGAAAAAGCACTAAAAGATATTCAAGACAGAAAAAAAAGAGACCACAATCCCAAGAACAGCGATAGAAATAACTCCATAAACAGAACAAATAATTAAACAGTCAGCAAAAGAAGGAAAACTTCAAGTAAATAACATGACTAGAATAAGCCAACATATAACCATCATAACCATTAATGTAAATGGCCTCAACTCAAAAGTCAAAAGGAAAAGACTGGAAGACTGGATTAAGGAACACAACCCAACGATATGCTGTATAGAGGAAACACATTTTACTCAAAAAGAAATCCACAGGTTGAAAGTTAAAGGTTGGAAAACAATTCTCCATGCAACAGATCCCCAGAAAAAAGCAGGGGTAGCTATTATGTTTGCAAACAATGTAAACTTCAAACCAAACACAATGAAAAGAGATAAAGAAGGCCACTACATACTAGTTAGGGGAAAGCTACAAGAGGAAGAGGTAACAATCCTAAACATTTATGCACCAAACCATGGAACATCTAACTTTACAAGTCAAATCTTGACAGACGTAAAAAATCAAATAACTAATAACACTATTGTAATAGGGGACCTAAGCACCCTTCTGATGCAAAGAGACAGGTCAACCGGACAAAAACTCAGCAAAGAAATAACAGACCTGAACCAAAAGTGTGAACAAATGGACTTAGTAGATGTATACAGAGTGTTCCACCCCACAGCATCAGAATACACATTTTTCTCAGCTGCACATGGGTCTTTCTCTAAAATAGACCACATTCTAGCCCATAGAGCATATCTACCTAAATGCAAAAGAATTCAAATTATCCCATGCATTTTATCGGGCCACAGTGCAATAAAATTGGAAATTAATGACAAAGAGAACTCCAAAAACCACATAAACACTTGGAAATTAGACAAAAACCTACAGAATAACCAATGGGTCACACAAGAAGTTAAAGAAGAAATTAAAAATGACCTACAAATAAATGAAAATGCAAGTACAATCTATCGGAATCTGTGGGATGCAATGAAAGCAGTCCTCAGAGGGAAATTTATAGCAATGAAATCATATACAAAGAAAATAGAAAGAGAGCAAATAAGTAACCTAATGATACACCTCAAACTCTTAGAAAAAGAGCAACAAGCCAAACCAAGAGCCCAAAGAAAGGAGGAGATTATAAAACTCAGGGAAGAAATTAATGCAATTGACATGAAGAAAACTCTATAAAAAATTAGTGAATCAAAGAGTTGGTTCTTCGAAAGAGTAAGTAAAATTGATAAACCCCTAGCCTACCTTATCAAAAAAAGAAGGGAAAGATCTCAAATTCATGCAATAAGGAATGAAAAGGAGGAAGTCACTACACATTCAAAAGAAATACAAAAGATCATTAATACCTACTTTGAAAATCTGTATTCCCATAGGACAGAAAATACAGAAGAAATGGACAAATTCCTAGAAAGGTACAAATTACCAAAATTGAATCAGGAAGACATAAAAATCCTGAATAACCCAATATCAATTGATGAGATTGAAAACGTCATTAAAAACTTACCAACAAAGAAAAGCCCAGGCCCTGATGGATTCACAGCAGAATTCTATGAAACATTTTTAGAAGATCTAATGCCAACACTCCTCAAACTCTTCAATGAAATCGAAAAGGAAGCAACTCTCCCCAACACAGTTCTGGAGGCAAGTATTATACTGCTACCAAAACCAGAGAGAGACCCAACCAAGAAAGAGAGCTACAGGCCAATCTCGCTAATGAACATAGATGCAAAGATACTCAACAAAATACTGGCAAATAGATTACAGCGAATCATAAGGAAAATTATACACCACGACCAGGTAGGATTCATTCCAGGAATGCAGGGATGGTTCAATATTCACAAATCAATTAATGTAAT
>PVLD010001513.1:0-76454 GCA_004027595.1 Dinomys branickii
TCCAGTGCAAATTCCCTACTATCTTCTCTATAATTTGGTATTTCCTTTAATGTTTTTGTGTTAACTAATGTGAAGATAACTATGTAATACAACATCCAGTTCTAATTCCCTACTATATTGTGTATAACTTTGTATTTTCTGTATTGTTTATGGCTTTTCTGGTTCATATGTCTCCATTCTTTTGTCTTTAAAATAAAATAAAAAAAAAAAAAAGAAATAATCTACATAAAATTAATAAATATTCTAGGGAACATAACTTATAGAAATAGGAAGTATGTTTACAAAGAAAGTTTTAAAATTTAAAAGTGACTGCATTACAAAATAAGAAAATGAAGGAAAATACTGCCGAATCCCATTACAACTCACAAGATCATTTAAATATATTTCCTTCTGATAATTTTGAACATGACTTTTTGTATAGTTACTATATTTTGTAGAGAGCAAATATAATTTTATAATATATATTTTGTACAGAGCAAATATAATTTTAAAGTCTTAATTTTTTTCCATTTACTAGTAGGTGAATTTTGTTATATTGCCATGATTTGAAAATTTTTAAGCAAATGCAAAAAATAGTCATAATTTGCATCATTATTCCTTCATTACTAGAAGTTAATATAGGGCAAATTCATGCATCTAACTTTGTAATTTGGCTCTTTACTTAGAAATGATTCTTACAAGTAGAGTAACCACAAAACATTTTAGACCTTTTCATATATACTGCCACACTGATTTCCAAGAATGGCATCAATTTACAAAACAGTCTGAAACACACAGAAACATTCTGCTTTGGTTGTCTACCTTTAGGAGCAACTATTCATTGAAAAAACCTTTTGCTAATTAAATACATGAAAAATTATACTTCATGTTTCCAAGTCTTAGTATCTTTGTTAGAGTACCTGAGTATTTTGTTTGGTAACTACATTCCCTCTGCTGAGAGCTCTCTTTTGGAAGTCTTTTGCCAACAGATGTAGAGCTCTTCACTAGATTTTAATTCTATTGTTTCCTGCTTTTTCTTTGATTTAATTTTATTATATCTAACGCTTTCATCTCTCTGGAATTTATTTTCATACAGGCTATGGAATGACTGACTAAATGCATTATACTCCCCAATTACTGATGAGTGGTTTCCAACTATTATTTGTTGAATAATCTTTCACTTATTGAAAGTGTCAGTTTAAAGACCAACAAATTTAGTGGCATTTCTTTTTTTCTAAGTCACACTTTGAAAAACTAGAGTAGGATAGAACAAAGAAATCACAACCTCTTCACTGTGAATGGATCTGACAAACTGATGACTCCACATATGTGTGTCTGTAGCTATGTATTTATATATTTATATTTCAGAAAAATAAATATTCTGAGACCAGAAAAAGTTATACAAGCGCTCTGACCACTGGAATGTTAAGCTATGGTTGAGACTTGATTAATGAAATTAAAACACATTGGCCGTGAGGTGGAGAAACATATAACCACTTGATTTGGTATCTTCATCATGTCAGTTCACATTTTTTATTTATCTGTCTTAGATATTTATCTTATTTTTTACTTTAAAGGGGAAAAACAATAATGACAGAATTTCAAAATAAGATAACAGGAGAGTAACAGAGGTAATACATTGTGTATTGTTATCTTCAAAGTGGTTGCTCAGATTACAAGATACAGGCATGAAAAACTGATCAAACAATATAAGCGCAAATCTTTCTTTTCAATGAACTAAGAAATTAGTAGTATAACTATCTTACTTACCACATATATATAGTTTTTTTCCTTTTCCCTTCCTTCTTTTCTCCTTTCCCTCATCCCAGTTTCTCTTTCCCTTTGAACAATTTCTTCCCATTTCACATATCTATTGTACATTTTTTATCTTACTTACTCTTTCAGCTTCTCATACTAGGGAGACAATATGGTGCTTACACATGTGAGTCTGAATTATTTCACTTAGGAGTATGGTCTCTAGTTCCATCCATTTGCCTATGAAAGTCTCACATTTATCCTTCTGTATAGTGGAGTAATACTCCATTGTATAAAGATACCACATCTTTTTTATCTCTTCCTGGGTTGATGGGCATTTGGGTTGTTTCCAAGATTTAGCTATTACAAACTGTGCTGCTATAAACACGGGTGTACGTATATTATATCACTGTGGTATGATGTTTTTAATTTTTTGGGCAAGAAAGCAAGTAGGGGAATAGCTAGGTCGAATGGGACCTCTGCTCCTAGTTTTCTCAGGAATATCCACACCGATTTGCTGGGAGCGAAGCTGCCTGTACTTTGGGTATTTAGGACAAGATCACTGCTTCTCATGAGTTTGACAAGGCTGCCTGAGCAGTGTATGCAGCTCAGGGGTTGATACACGAAGTGACTTGACCTTCCCCAGAGATAATATAGACAATTTCTCTCTTCTTCCCTGTGTAACCAACACAACATGGTGCTTTGTTGAAAATTAGATGCTCTTCCTGTTCCAGATCTTACCCTCCACTTAAAATTCTCCGTCAACATCCTCTCATGCTAATTGTCTAAGTAAACACACTGAAGTTGCTGGGCAGTCCTTGCTCCCCTCAGGAGCGGGGCTCCACCTGACCTCAGCTTTCTGACTCTTGCCTTCATTTCTTCATTCTTCACTGTCCTCCCTCTAGAATTTTAAGGGCTGTGCTGGACGCAGCAGAGATTTCCACAGTGGTTGCACCAGTCTACTCTCCCACCAACAGTGCAGAAGAGTTCATTTTTGCCCACAGCCCCTCCAGCATTTGTTATTGGTTGATTTCTTGGTGACAGCCATTCTTTCTGGGGTGAGATGGCATCTCAGTGTTGTTTCAATTCGCATTTCCTGGATGACCAATGATGCTGCACATCTTTCATACATTTATTTGCTGTTTGTATGTCTTCATCTGAGAAATGCATATTTATCTCAGAAGCTCATTTTTTGATTGGGTCTTTCAACTGGGGAGGGGTCTGATTTTTCTCAATTCTTTACATGTTTTAGATACAAGCCATTTGAGAGATAGCTGGCTATAATTTTTTCCCATTATGTGGGTTTTCTTTTCACTCTGTTGGTGCTTTCTTTTCCTGTGCAAAAGCTTTTTAATAAGGTTAGATCTCATTTGTTTATTCTTTGTAGTGTTTCCTGTGTAGTCTGGGTTTTATTCATGAAGTGCCGGCTTACACAATGTCTTTGAGATTTCTACCTAATTTCTCTTCCAGGAGGTTTAGTGTTTCTGTTTTAATATTTACATCTTGCCCCATTTTGACTTTAGTGTATGGTGATAGACAGGGGTCTAGTTTTAGTCTTCAGCATGCAGAAAGCCAGCTTTTCTAGCATCATCTATTAAAGAGGTTATCTTTGTTTCAGTGTACATGTTTGGGCCCTTTGTCAAAGGCAAGGAGGCTGAGTGTGTTTGGGAGTGTGTCTTCTTTTCCACTGATCCTCAAGTCTGTTTTATTGTAAATACCATGCTGATTTAATCACAGTAGCTTTGTAGTATAATTTCAAGTCCGGAATTGTGATGCTCCCTGGCTTACCTTTGTTGCCAAGAATTTCTCTGACTATTCTAGGTCTCTTCTTTTGGTTCTAAATGAATTTTAGGAATGTTTTCTTTAATTCTGTGAGGTATGCTAATGGTATTTTGATTGTGATTTCATTAAATCTGTATAAAATTTGGGGAATATGGCCATTTTCACTATGGTGATTCTTCCTATCCATAGCAAGGGTTATCTTTCCATTTTCTGATATCCTCCTTGATCTTTTTTTAAATTACTGTAATTTTTAATGTATAGAACTTTTACTTCTTTTGTTAGATTGATTCCTAAGTACTTCATTTTTTTGATGCTATTGTGAAGGGTGTGGTTTTGCTAATTTCTCTTTCTGTGAGTTTGTTGCTTGTATGTAGGAATGCTACTGATTTTTGAGTGTTGATTTTCCAGCCACACTACTGAATTTGGCTATTAAATCTAGAAGAATTTTGGTGGAGTTTTTGGGGTCTTCTATGTAGTGTACCATGTCATATGCAAATAATGATAATTTAACTTCCTCTTGTCCTATCCCTATTCCTTTTATTTCTCTTCACTAATTGCTCTGGCTAATGTTTCTAGAACTATGTTGAACAGGAGTAGTGACAGTGGACATCCTTGTTTTGTTCATGATTTTAGAGTGAAAGCTTTCAGTTCTTGACCATATAGTGCTGTTAGCTGTTGGTTTGTCATAAGTGGTTTCTATCAGATTGAGGTAAAGATCATCTATTCCAACTTTAGCATTTTTATCATGTATGGGTACTGGACTTTGTCAAATACTTTTTCTGCATCTATGTGACTTTTGTCTTTGGCTCTGTTCATATGGTGTATTACATTTATTGATTTGCGTATGTTGGACCATCCCTGCATCCCTGGGATGGATCCCACTTGGTTATTGTGTATGATATTCTTGATGATTTGCTGCATTATGTTTGCAGCATCTTATTAAGATTTTTGAATCTATATTCATTAGAAAGATTGGACAGTAGTTTTTGTTTTTCTGGCTGGTATCAAAATATACTTGCTTCCAAGAATGACCTTGGCAGTATGGCTTCCATTTCAATTTCATTAAAGAGTTTCATCATTAGTGGCACTAGTTCTTCTCTAAATTTTTTGCAGAATTTAACCATGAATCCATCTGGGCATTTATCTTAATATGGTAAACACTTTGGTTCTTTTCCCTTTTGAAATAGTTTCACTATGGAAGAATATGTTATTCTTATTTTATTTTAAAGAGAATAAAAATATAGTAAAAACATTAGAAATGATACAGAATTTCAAAAAAACAAGATAGGACTTCAACTATGGTTGTTATATTGCATATTGTTGTCTTCAAAGTAGTTGTTCATATCAGATATAAGCGTGCAAAATTGGTAAGAAAATTAAGCATTAACATTTCCTTTCAATAAACCAACAGAAATTAGTAGTACAATTATCTTAGCTATCTTGTATATATGTATATGTGTATATATATATATATATATATATATATTTTTTTTTTTTTTTTCCTTTCCCTCATCCCAGTTGTTCTTTCCTTTTGAGCAGTTTCTTTCCCTTTCCCAATTATCTACTGTACCTTTCAGGTTTTATTTATTGCTTCAGTTTCTTATACTAGGGAGACAAGACGATGTTTACATATGCAGATCTGATTTATTTCACTTACGAGTATGGTCTCAAGTTAAATCCATTTACCTATAAAAGCCTTAAGTTTATCTTTCTTTATAGCTGCATTGTATAAAAATAGATCTTTTTTTATCCATTTCTGAGTTGATGGGCATTTGGGTTGTTTTCAAGATTTAGCTACAACAAATTACACTGCTATAAACATGACTGCACTTATGTTGCTGTGGTATGATGTTTTCAGTTCTTTTGGAAAAATACCCCGAAGAGGAATAGCTGGGTTGAATGGGACTTCTCATCCTAGTTCTTTGAGGAATCTCCATACTGATTTCCACAGTGGCTGTCCCACTCTACACTCCCACCAATAGTGGGGAAGCATTCCTTTTTCCCCACAACCCCTCCAGCATTTGTTATGGATTGATTTCTTGATGATAGCCATTCTTTCTGGAGTGAGATGGAATCTCAGTGTTTTAATTTGCATCTCTCAAGTGACCAGTGATGTTGAACATTTTTCATATATTTATTTGCCATTTGTATTCCTTCATCGGAGAAGTATATCTTCATCTCAGATGCCCATTTTTGGATTGGGTCTTTGAATTTTGGGGGCCTGATTTTTAAAAAAATTGTTTGTATGTTCTAGATAGAAGTCCTTTGTCTGAAGGACAGTTGGCTGAAATTTTTTCCCAATTTGTGGGTTATGGAGGACTATGTTATTTTAATTTTCATAGATTCAACAGATACTTGAGTGTCTTCTATTGTTATGGTTGATACATAGTATCAACTTGAGGAGTCTGGAAGCTTAACTAATAACTCAGCAGGGCTATGCCCTTCCTGCTCTAGGATGTTGTTCATTGTATCAACTTGAGAAGTTTAGAAGGTAACTATGTGCCTCATCAAGGAGCTCAAGGAGCCAGGGTCCTAGTATACTTTGTATTCATCCTGAGCCTGTGCGAGAGGAGGACAGAGAGATGATGTGGGCGTGGGCGGGTAGCCCATATACAATATAAGGAGGAAAAGAGGCTGCTCTCCCATTTTGCTCTTGCTGCTTTTGCTGTCTTCTACCGCCTTGAAGCATTGCCCCTGTGCCCTGACACCCTGTCTTAGAACCAGCTGACTATAGACTGAAACCTCCACAAATTGTGAGCTACAAAATCTTTCCTTGCTTAATTTTGGGCATTGGGTGTTTTGTCTCAGCAACTGAGAGAAAAGTAACTAAGACAACTATGTACAAGGCATGGGTATAAGTAAGTAACAGTACATCAATGGAAAACAAGCCCAAAACGAAGAGCTTTCCCACCATCTCTATTTAACAATGAGGTCTCCTAGGCTCCGTCCCTGCCATGGGCATCACAGAGCTAACTGTGTATTTGTGCAGCTCTTATTGCTGCTTACATCCATACAGAGACTCCGGGATATTAGTATCCACCCAGGAGCAGTGCTAGCTATCTCACAAATGGACGAATGAATCTCTGAAAGACTCTAAAAGATTCCAGACATTGTTGGATCTTTCAAGTTTTTCTTCTTGAGATGCAGTTTAACTATGTTGCCAACACCCCCTCTGAAAATCCCACGTGTACTCCAATGGCCGGTGGGGATGTGCTGTGCTGGCAGTTTCTGTCTCAGAACTGAGAGCCAGTGACAGGACATTCAATGCACCCGGGAGTGAGCAGAGGCTTTGACATGTCCTCAGTAACGGGGGTAGGAAGATGACACGGAGACTCCAGGGGAAGCAGTGAAATTCTGAAATAGGGCATGAGTTTTTAAGGGCTTAGGGTAGGGGAAAAAATGTATCAGAGCGTCATTCTCCCATGTCTGCTAAGAAGAGTCCATGACTGTGACTTGTTGCAAAGACCAGCTGTCAATAGAGACGTGAGAGCAGCCAAAATGCATGACTCACTGCTTAGTGCTCTCATTCCCCAAAGTTCTGGAACGAGGGGACCATATCCTGTCAACGGCTGTCTGCCTGCCAGGAAGGGTGCTGGGTGCATCTAAATGCCCACAGAGCAGAGGGTTCCTCCGAGCCTTTGAGAATATGAAGACAAATGGCAAAGAAGCACATTCAATGCGATGATAATTAGTTTTGCTTCTGTGGTGCTTCTTTCCTGCTGTAAACATTCACAGATAAGCTGTAAGTCCCTGCGTGGTAACGCAAACACAGAAGCAATGTTCTGAAATGTTCTGGGATGATACACTAGACTTGGTTTCACAATGTCATGTCAACTCGGTGTTATTAGCGATGACTGCCAAGACAGGCAAAGATGTCCAAAGATTTATATTTTTCTATGTAAAGAAAGAGCTTCACTGGGGTACAACACACAAACCACATGATTTTTCCATTTAAAATACCCAACTCAATGGTTTAGTACACAGATATGCAAACACCACCACCATCTAATTTTCTTCACCTCAAAAAGAAACCTCAAAGTCATTAGCAGCAACTCCTCATTTCCCTTCAACTGTTTCGGCCCTCCCTCTCCCGCAGTGAACAGTAAAGTACTTTCTTTCTCTATGGATTTGACTATTTCTGATTTCTGATAAATGGATTAAAAAATGGGATCTCTTGGGTCTGGCTTCTGTTACTTAGAGTGATATCTTCAAAATCCATTTATGTTGTAGAATGTATAAGTACTGCATTGATTTTTATTGTCCAATCATATCCCACAGTATGGATAGACCACATTTCTTTATCCATTCATCACCTGATAAACATTTGGGCTGTTTCCACTTCTCAGTTATTACGGACAATGTGGTTATAGCCATGCTTGTATGGTTTTTGTCAGAAGATAGGTTTCCAATTCCTTTGGGTATATACCTAGGAGTGGAATTGATGGGTAATATGGTAACTTTAAGTTTAACTTCTTGAGCAATGGCTAAATCATGTTCCAAAGCAGCTGTACCACATTATATTCCCGCGAGGAGTTACAATATTTCCACTTCTCTGCATCTTTGCCAAGCTGGTTATCACCTGCTTTTTTTTTTCAGCATAGCTATCCAGGGATGTGAAGTGGTATCTGACTGTGGTTAGGCTCACCAATTCTTCCACGAGACATTTGGTGTCTTCCCACTGATAAGGAAGTCATGTTCTGATGGGCAGCGCTCTAGCCTTTAGGTTCCACATACCTCATATCCCCACTTACCAGCCAAGTGGATCAGAAAGAATTCTAAACAACTGGGCCACAATTACTCAGTTGTAAAATAATAATGCTGCTGACTCTTCCTGTGCTAAGTTGCTAGGACAGTGATGGCGAACCTTTTAGAACTTTCAGAGATACAAACAGCACGCTATGGTACGTGTGCCATAGGTTTGCCATAGGTCTTATCCTAGGGCATTACCTAGTGTTGAGGGTCAAACTAATATATGGTTGCTCTTGTAGACAATACAGAGTCTAATGCCCTCGATGAATATAGCATCTAGTTTGCAAACCTGTGTATATGTAAGTATAGTAATTCCAAGACAATGTGACAAGTGTTCTGGTGAAGTATTCACAAGGACCTGGAAGAACGGAGACGTTCTCAAAGGGTTGCTCTTTACCACCCTCTTCCAACGATCTCCATGTTTCTCCCTGAACGACCAAACACCCCCTTATAGAGACACATCCACAAATCCTACTAAGTTGGTTAAAGTTGGTTAAAATCCTACAAATCCTACTAAGCTGGTTAAAGATTTTCTAAATCTTAAAAGTAAAATCAGAATTATAATAATTTTACCAATTGTGCACTTTCAGTTGATTCCAGGAGGTCATTCCCTCAGGAAATGCAGATGGTAAATCTGGACTTTCTTTCAAGGAAGGGGGCCTGTGTATTTGGCGAAATTAAGTTATATTCAAAATCAACAGCATTACTTTTCAGAAGCAGATGCCCCTGGCATGTGTTAATAGAACACTAATTAAGTAGTGTGGTAATGGACTTGTACTTTGTCCTGATTGTATGCTACCAAAGTGAATCCAGCAAATCATGTCTTTCTTAATAGCAGGGCAGTCCTCTTTAATAAATGGTGCTGGAAAAATTGGATAACCACATGCAGAAGACTGAGCTCATTATCACATGCAGATGATTGAGATAGACTCATATATCTCATGTATTAAACTTAAAATCAAAATGGACCAAAGATCTAAATGTTAAAATGGAAAGAATATGCTGGAAGATAAAATAGGCACAACTCTCAAATACACAGGCACAGACAAGGACTTTCTGAACAAAACCCCGATGGCACAAGAAATGATATTGGGAATCAATAAATGAGATCATAGCAAATTAAAAAAGCTTCTGCACAGCAAAGGAAACAATTGACAGAGTGAAATAACAACCTCCAGAAGGGGGAAAAATTTTGCAAGCTATTCCTGAGACAGAGGACTAACATCTAGAATATATAAAGAACTCAAAATATATTAGACTCCTCAAAATAAAGGACCCAATAGAATATGGATGGACAAAATGGACAGACACTTCGCAGAAGCAGATACACAAATGGCCCATAAATATAAGAAAAAATGTTCAACATCTCTGGCTATTTAAAAACTGCAAATTAAAACAACATCGTGATATTATATCCTTTCAGAAAGAATGACCATTAGCAAGAAATCAAATAATAGCAATTGCTGGAGAGGCTGGGGGGGGGGAACGAACACTTCTGCACTGTTGGCGGGAACGTAAGCTATCACAGCCGCTATGGAGATCAGTTTAGAGATGCCTTAAAAAAACTACAACTAGAAAATCCATCTCACATAGCTTTCCTAAAAGCAAAAAACCATCCTACTACAGGGACACATGTGTGCCCGTGTTTATAGCAGCACAAGTGCGGTAGCTGAATCTGGAAACAGCCTGTATGGTCATCAACAGATGAATAAAGAAAATGTGGTATTTATACACCATGGAGTACTACTCTGCCACAAAGATAAACGTGAGGCATTTGTAGATGAGCGGATGCAACTTAAGGCCCTATTAAGTGAAATAAATTAGACACGTAAAAACTTAAATACTGCAGTTTCTCTACATCTCTATAACTATACATTTGTTATCTATCTATCTACCTACCTACCTGTCTATCAAGCAGGGAGACCTACTAGGGGATAAGGGAACGAGGCTGGACGAGGGATGCAGGGGAGGGGAAGGGAGCGGGAAGAAAGAGCCGCAAGGGGAAGTGACGTAAACAGAGCTTCCGGGAAGGGAAGGGACCCGGAGACGGGAGGGGCAGGAGGTGAGGGAAGGGTAGGGGACAATGAAGAACTGAGGTGCATTACGCACACCTACCAACTACCAGTGAAAATGATCACGAGCTGCAAACACGCAGTAATAAGGAAAAGAGACGTACAGGTTAAAAGGGAGGCATCACGCCTAAACAGACAAACCGCGGGGCGTGGGCCAGGCACAGCCTTTCCCAGCGCTTGGTTCCGCCCACAAGGGGACAGGAGACAGGCTTCGCTACTTCAAGCATTTTCTGTATTCCATTATTTCCCTCTTCCAAACCAAAGCAGTTGTGGTAAAACAACAGGATGTGGCCTTTAAAATTAAGTCTTCTTTTAGAAACCAACTTCTGCAGTATCTACCAGCGCGGCGTTTGCAGAAGGGCTTAGGGGCGGTTCTGTTGTGCCAGGAAGCTATCTGTCTCCTAGGCCAGGTTTCTCACCACGGTATCACCAAAGTCTGTGTGAGGCAGCATTTTACTTGGAATCTTTATCTGGCCCACTGTTCTTTCAACAAACTGGCAATTTCTGTTTCTAGAGGTGCTTCCTAGCTGCACAGCTGTGTCCTGGTGAAGACCACTCGGGAGGGTCAGGTACTCAGGCCGGAAGTAGATGGAGAGGAAGCTTTCAGCTAAAGAAGCAGGAAAGACAGCGCATAGGTCCATCAGGGCAGGGCTGCATAGACAAAATGTGATCTATACACGTAGTGGAATATTATTCAGCCCTAAAAATGACAAATACTGTATGGCTCCACTTGATAGAGTATGGAGAGTAGTAGTCAAGCTCAGGAAGTAGTCTGGGGCGGGAGGGGAAAGGAGATGAGCTGTTAGTGTTTAATGGGTAGAGAGTCTCATGGAGAGGAGAAACCTTTCAAGATGGATGAGGGGGGGTTTTACACAATGCTGTGAATGTACCTGATGGTACAATTAACTGTACATTTAATGGGTCAAGTGATTAGTTTTACAGTATGTGTATTTTACTACCATAAAAAAATTTTATAAAGGAGCAGAAGGGATAGCAGGGACAGACCTCCAACCCTCTCTCTACCTGCTGTGGAGCCCACAGCAGCAGCACCCCAAGCCAGCACTGTGCTGTCTATTTTAAGCACTTCAGAGTGCTCCATGTAAACAAACAGATGTGTTTGTATATGAAAGGATCCATTTCGCAAGTGCTTTACTTCTAAATCACCAAAAGCAAAAGAAATGCGAGCAATAATTTTGAGGCTAGCTGTTATTCCTCCTATTGAACGCGACAGTTTTCATGTGTTTGCCTGTTCCCCAAGCCCTCGAGGTAATGAAACATTCGCGCAAGTGCGGGAGGCCAGGATTCTGAGGCAGGCTGCAGAGCAGAGACTACTGATGAACTAGCCTTGGCCCCCAACCTCAGAAAACACCTTGTGAAGAGTTACTTCAAAGATCCTGAGCACAGACTAGGACTCTGCATGGTAACACCGGGGCCAGAACCACCAAGGCCATCCCACCCCGCTGCGTATTCAAGTCTTGTTCCCATTTTGTCTGAGTCAAATTACAGTGTCTCCCATAATCATTTTTAAAAGAAATTGTTGCAAGCTGCTTCAAGGAATGGCATTGCGTCAGTTCCCTACGAAGATCCTGAACATCTGATGCAAGTGAAAGTCCTTCCTTTGCATTATGCAGCCAGGAAGAGCCTGACTAACCCAGAAGAGCTGAGAATGTTTGGGGGCGGGCTTTGTGTCACTGGGCACTAGGTAGGGCAGAGTAGCTCTGGACAGCAGAGCAGAGTGGGAAGGCAGGAGGGCAAAGGGAAAACACTTCCAAATGGAACCTCGCATGAGCAAATCACAGTTCTGCCTTGGTTTGGTCCTGTTTTCACTTTTTTTTTTTTTTCAATCTTGTTTTTATTGGCCTCGAAGGAACAAGAATACACAGCAAAGTACAAAGTGGAAAATATGCCAGAAGGAGCCCATCAAGAAGTATCGTAACACTTATCAGTCCCTGGGAGAAGAATGATAGGTGCCCCACCCACCAGCTCATTCCAGAGGCTGAGCGAGGGAGCGACTCTGGAGCAAGAGCCACTATCCCTGCGGGGTAGGACAGTTAGGCGCAGCTGCGTAAACAGGGTCGCCCTGAATACGCCTGGCTGCAGGCAACCCACCATTCATCGCTGCAGGACCAGCCAGCTCACTTTCTGGTGTTTCCGATTTTTCAGCTGTGAAGAACAGGCCTATTACATTTTCAAGGCCCTGTGCTGTGTCTTTACAGTCAGTATCATATGGGGCTTGGGGGCAATTGATTTAACCTCTTCTTTAATACATGTTTGCTATGATACCATAATGTGTGGAATTATGCTCCCCTAAAGATGTGCCCAAATTCTAATTCCTGTAAAGGCAAATTTATTTGCAAATTGAGTCTTTACAGATGTAATTAAAGATCTTGGGATGAGACTGTCGTAAATTTAGGGTGCACCCTAAGTCCAATGACTGGTGATCTGAGACACAGGGAAGAAGCCTTGTAAGACTAGAGACAGCCCAGCAATGTACGTATAAAGCAAGGACCCCAAAGATGGCCAGTCACCAGCAAAAGCGAGCAGAGAGTTGTGGAATGGAAGGAACCACTCCTGCTAAACCTTGATTTTGGAGTTGTGGTTTCCAGAACTGTGACAGAATACATTTTCTCTTGTTTCCCATAACCAAATTGTGGTCATCTGTCATGGCAGCCCTAGAAAACTAACACAGATATCATCTTCTTCAGTGGGAATAGTTATGTTGATTTCTCTTTTGGTCCTGACCTGGGGAATGTGGGCCAGTGGTTCCCCTGCAGTCATAACATCCTAAGCAACCTATCTTTCCTGGAGTCGTTTTGTTTGCCCTTCATTAAAGTCACCCAAACCAGCATGGCAAAGTTTTTACCAAACTAAAAATAAGGGAGCCATCTGGAAGAGTGATCTGCAGCTTTGCTCATTCTTTTGGGCATCATCAAGCAGGGGCCGAGACTGGGTAAATATAGGTTAAAAAGCCTCCCACAGCATTCAAGCACCACAACCAGTTAACATGCGCCATGATGAGTTTGCATCACTCACACAGCTGACGTGACCAGGTTGGGAGGGTCACAGTTATCTTTAAATTGTGTCCTCAATCTCCCCTTGAACACTCTAATGGGAGAGTCAGGGAGAAGGAGCAAGACTTGCACCACCCTCCACTGTGCCTGACCTCAGGGAATCACTGACAGGAGGCCGATTTCCTCACACCAGCTGTGTGCGCCTGGATGTCTGCCCTTCATCACACGGTAAGGGTCTGCTCAGATACGCCAAGAGGTGAAACAGTTTAAGAAGTAGAACTGTCCTTTCCCCAATCTAGTAGAACAATGGCACTGATTAAAAACATCTTTATGTCTGTGATGGACAATTTGCTATCTGTCCAACCAGGAGCTGTTTTTTTGCTTTTGGTGACAGGGACCCACCTCTCTCCAGCTCCTAGACTCTGCTGCGGATCTGCTGTTAGCCCGGGACACGTGGCGGCCTCCTTGCAGCTAGAGGCAGCTCCTTACTTGGGTGCACCAGTGGGCTGTGAAGAAAAGTGGTGCATGGCTCTCCTGGGTTTTGACCTCAAGACACACAGCCCAGGGCCCCTCTCCTGCACTCCCAAGGCGACACACAGCAACCCCACTTCAACGACACGGACTTGGGTAGTGCCCTAGAAAATGATAGAGCAGCAAGACCGAAGCAGCCCGGGCCCCCGAATCACTGCGGGGAGCACAGCCAGTGGAGGACCGCTGTGAGGGAGAAGACAAACTGCCCTCCCTCCCCAGACACGCTTATCTGGTATTTCTTTAGTGTAACAGCTTATCCGTTCCTCTAACTGAACCTCAGGGTCAGACACTCAAACACTAAATCAGTGCTTCTTTCTTTCAAGAGGGGAATTAGCACGCTTCGGTCATGAGCAGATGGAAAACAAATCACAGAACACAACCCCGTTGCAGTTATATCCACACCACACTGGGCTGGAGCCAGGCTCCGTCCTCAGGGCCCTGCAGCCTGGAAGCCCGGCAGCGTTTGCAGGAGAGCTAGTTTTGCTGGTCTTGGCCAGGTATGAGTTACTGTGCGATTCTGAACAGGCCGTTTTATCTCCTTGTCTTCACGTTGCTGAGAGATGCGACTCTTTGCATGTATGAGAACAAACAAACACAAAAAAGGGAATTTTTTCTGAAATTAATTTATGTAATCTTAGGAAACACACTGAGCTTATGTCTAGCCTCTTTTTTTTCTTTCCTTTCTAGGGAGGAATAAAGTGTCACAATGGGCTTAATCTTTAACAAAATGGTGGTTTAGCTGATGGTACCTTTTAATAATGTCTTCAGTCATAAAATTAAAATAAAATCCCTTTGGAGGCTGAAGTATAGCCCAGTGGTAGGCTACATGCTTAGCATGTGCACAGCCCTAGCTTACCACCACACTAATATATATATATGGTATGCAGATATTGTATATATGTGTATGGTATTATATATAATACATATATATATATATATATTTATCACTCTAATCCTCAGCTCTTAAAAATAGGAAGTATTAAAATATTATACCCTAGGCTGTGATACGACGGATGCACCCCAGGTCCTTATAGTCTATAATCCCTGGTTACACCACAGTAATCAAAAGTAATCTTAGAGCAAAGACAACTGACATTTCAGTGACAACTTTAAAAACACTTTTGTCTGAAGTGACAGCTCGCTTATCACTGTGATCATGTTCAGATTTATACAGAAGGACTCTGTCCCCAGGAGACTGCCACGGTGCAGTACCAGGACAACCTGGAAGGAAGCTCTGGATACTGCTCCAGGCAACTCCGCAAGGTTGTTGATACCACAAGAATGTTTATTCATTTTCTGTGACAGTGAACCAGCTCTTTCTTCAAACTCCTTAAACCTGCGAAGTCAGACATGTTGAACTAGGAAGGAGCTGTTTAGGAAGTATCAGAATGATTAATGAAAACTCTATGTTAAAACAAAAACTTTGTTTTATAATGATTTAAACAGTGGAGGGAATACAGTACTTCAGAAGCAACAACAGTAACAAAGGTTTACACGTGTGGAGCGTTACTACACACAGTGCTCAAGTCCTGGGCTGAGCACTTTACGTGCCAACTGTTCCTTGTCATTCTCACAAGGGCACTACGGTCACCAGATGTCTTCAGTGTGGAAACTGTCGTACCAGGAGGAGAGCTCACAGGTCTAAGGTTACAGGGCCGCTAAGTGGCAAGGCTGGGATTTGAACCTGGGCCACGTGAGAAGAGAGCTCATGCTCCTCCCATCATGATGCTCTCTGCGGATGAGTCTAAGGCCTGATTCCTCAGCAGGAGGAAGTCTCAATTCAGGACCAACATCCTGTTAACGTCTTTGGAGAGCTGTTACTCACCCGATGCCCTGCGGCTGCCCCCGGGACAATGTTAGTGAGTCTGTTTATACAACATTGATATAGAGCTTGACAGTCAGCAACCACTTTTCCATCCATTATGCAACTTGATTCCCACCTCTGTGAGGCAGATAAGGCTGGTGCCATTATTGTCCTTGACTGACAGCAGGAACTGATGTACCGCAGGGTCCGTGACTCATCTCCAACACAGGTGAAGTTGTACTTCTAGTCAAGGTAAACATTTAGTATCAGTCAGAGACAGAAAGCTGATGTGTGAGAGGAGCTCTGAGCACCATCCCAAGGGAGTTTCTGCCTGTTGCTGTCCACTTCCCTAAACTGGAGACCAACCTCCTCCTCTTAGTGACAGCTGGCTAATGTCCTGAGGCCACTACCTTCCTGCTCAACTGCCTCCTCCAGCCCCTCAGACTCTGAGCCCAAGCCCAAGGATGAGATCATCTTAATTATCTCCATAGTCCGGATTCACAGAAAATGCCTAGAACAGTGGGTGCTCAACGAGCAGCCGCTGTGTGAGAGAAGCAGACGACTGCTTTGCTCTTGTTGTGGGAAACAGCTGTGGGGTATAAGCCAAAATCTTGGAGGATGGCTTTGAAACAGGAGTTGCACACCTGAGATTTTCCACAAAGAATTGGCTTTTTTTTTTTTTTTTTCTTTTTAGTGAATTTTATGTTTGAAGGCCCACTGAGTTTGGGCTGCAGGCTGCCATGAATCACAGTGTAGATTTAGGGCCTTGTGATCTCCAGAGGCCTTTTGAGGCCTGGGTACCGTTCAACATGGTGCCACAGCCATGGCAGCCATGGCAATGGTAACCATAGACAATGACTCTTTTGAAACGTAGGCAATACCAGGGCTTTTTACATTAAACTGCTAAACACATGAATTTACTGTCACCAAGTATCCTCCAGAAAGATCAACTTGGGCTTTGTCAACCCTTGGATTTAGGGAAGTCCCGAAGTCTACAAACTGTTTCTTTAGAAAGAAGAGAGGTGTTTGGCAGAGACACAGACGAGAAGGTTGGGTGAACACAAAGGCAGAGACTACAGGGATGCTGCCACAAGCCAAGGAATAGGAGCCACCAGAAACTGACAATGAGGCCAGGAAGTTTCTTCCCCCCAAGAAGCTTTTGTGGGGCATGGCTCTTCCAACAAGTGGATTTTCAACTTCTGGCCCTCCAGGACTATAGGAAAATAGGTTTCTGCTGTTTTAAGCTATCAGATTGGGTGATAATTTGCTACACCAGCCCTAGGAAATGAACAAGTCCACCGAACTTTTCCTCACAGATTTGTACTAAGCCAGGACAAAGTTGGGACAGGAGTAAAGGGAAGGATGGACAAGAGTGTCCCTTCTGTCCACGGGACAGACCCGCTTGGAACTCAAACCAAAGTCATGAAACACAGCCCACTTCTCTGTTACTGGCATCTTGGAACACTCTAACGACGAGAGGCTCTGTGCTTCACTTTGTGACACACATCTCTGCAACGTTAGCATTGCAGTGAGGACAATTTGTTTTAGAGAAACACTATGATAGCTTCAGGCTTCTCTTTTCTCTTCCCTTTTAAAATAGCAAATTCCTATTTAAAAAAGAAAAATCTTTATCACTTGTGATCCCACCACCTGAACGGAATTATTTCTGATTCTCAAACATAACCTCTCAAAGTAACTTCCCCTGCTTCTAACCAAGCAAAGCGATACAGTTTTTTTGGTTCGCTTACCTCAATATTAACCCAGGGGTTCTTTGATTTTCATCAAAGACAACTGAGAGCTGCCCTATAATTCCTTAAGAATGTTTCCCTGAAGGAAACTAACCATTAAGCTGTGACTTCCTCTAGGACAGCACTTGAACTCCCAGAGGAAGCAATGCTTTTTCCATGGTCCTTAAGACTGCAACATCCAGTCTTAAGCCCTGGGGTTTAGACTCTTTATGGGTCCTCAAACAGGATTAAATGGTTAGAGCTATTAAAAATAAAACAACAGGATACTATTTGTAAAAATCCAATCATAAAGCACTGCCCCCTCAATCTGTTGTATAATAAGAACATCTAGCTAGAATAACATATCTGCTTGCACATCTGAGAACCTTAACTATTTTCACCCAGTTTCAGAACCCAACAATATCTTTACTGAGTAATGCAAACAAACAGTGACAGGAAACATTCAGATGATGCTCATCCCTACCTGAACTGTATGAAAGGCTCTAACTGATGGATTCACTAACCTCAGGGCAGCACTATGTGGCAGATACAAGTTTGGCCCCAGCTCTTGGCCTCCTGCATTAGATAAAGGTCCCATTCATAAGAACCCATCTGGGGATGTAACGCTGGGTTGTGTTCCTGCTTTAGATAGTTTAAGCAGTCTGTTAAATAGTGCCAGCCAAGAATGTGGCTCGTGGAGGTAACTTAGGGAAGACTAGGTGAAGTCACCGGACACATCCTGGTGGCCATCAGAACAGATACGAGGTTGGGCAAACTTAGGCAAAACTCCTTGAGGTGGGAGGGAGTTTTAGGTGAAAGCCAAGTATGCTCATTAGCCAAGAAAGCCTTTCTGTGAGAAGAGGGCAGCGAACAATTGCTCTGTGTTAGGCAGATGCTGGGAACAGTGTGCGGAGACTTACAGCATTATTATCAAGGGCGATACCCCGAACGTTTAACTACCGACATAGTCTAGGTGCTGAGCAATTTGGACATTCTATGATCGACCAGACAGGGTTTTGTCTGTGAATATCCAGAACAGTCATGCTACGGTGGGAGATATGAATGTCTCTCTGTTGTCCCCATTCCTTAGAAGATGACACAGACCCGAGAAGTTACTTGTCTAAAGAGACACAGCAAGAGGACATGCCGTTATGTTTGGCTATACCACATGGCCTTTTTTTGTTAAAAAAAATGCTATCAGTGATCTGAGGATGTAGATAAGAGTTTTAAAACGTGAGGAAGATTTCCTTTCAAACAGAGTTAAAGTAAAAAATGTTTGAATACCATCTTGTGACAAATGATGGTGATATGAACTTTATATTTTAGCATCCATAAATTTTCTGGACTGCAGCCACATTCTGTGTGCATGGATCATCTGAGACAGCCTTTGCATTCCCAGTGACAGAGTTCAGCAGTTGCAACAAAGACCATATGGCCTACAAAGTCAAAAGTGTTTACTATGGGGCCCTTTGCAGAAAAAGTTTGCAAGCCACTGATCTAGAAAATTTACTTAAGGGGATTACTCTTTCTCTGATGGCACAAAATAAACAAGGCATGGATGCGCTAATAAAACAGATTATAAATAACATGGCCATATAATTAGTAAATTCTAAAGGGTGGCTTGGTGCCAAGCACGTTCAATCCTTGATGGATAACCTTCTTCTAACAAGGGTATCTTTCCACTCATTTCTACTAAGGTTAAGAGCATTTGATAAATCAAAGACTGAAGGGAAAACAAAACAAAACAAAAAACCCACCTAATTTTATGTTAATGTGTATCATTTTTACACATTTATGTTTCGTTAGTAAGAAGTTAAAAAATGGGCACTACTAACCCAGGCCATCAGAAGCGATGACAGACGTTAGCTCCACGGGGCTGGGGGTGTATCACAGTGGTATAACACTTGCATACCATGTACAAAGCCAGGGCTTCAATGCCCAGCACAGGACCCATACACACGTTACCTTCACAAAGAGGGCAACTGGGAAGGTACACAGGAGGATGGGGGGGTTACATTCTGTGTTTTGATCTAGGTGCAGGTTACCTAAATGTATTCAGCAAGTGAAAACTCACCTAACTGCACACTAACGCCACCACAGTTTGCATGAATCATGTGCTCTGACTTCAGTAAAAGGCACATGTTAAGCACTGTGCACCTCTTTCTGCTTGGCAGTGTGGAAGCTAACGGCTTGTTCTCAGATGTCTGGGATGTTAAGAATGCACACAATGCTGCAGCCTGGTCCCAAACACTGAACAGCGACCCCGTGTTGGACCACATGGGCTCCAAGGCCCACAACAGAGCCAAAAGGGGCAGCTGGTTCCCATCCCTGCCATCTCTACGGCTTCCAGAGTGCTACAAACTCCCAGGGTCCCAGAGATCTAAGCAGGAATGCTGCAACCCGCCCCTCCCCAGACAGCTCACAGCCTGGTCTGTGGAAAGTGACCTCTTGGCCCAGTCAAAATATAGAGCTGGAGGAGTCATCCTGGCCACTCCAGCTATTAAGGAAATGGAAATTTTAGCTTTCATAACAGACCATATGGTACCATATGAGTAACATTTTATTGAAGATAAAAGCCACTAGCAGCTTACAATATTGGAGTCACATCAGAGTCCTTAGAAGTTAAAACACCCTGTAAAACATCTCACTTTTTAGCATTGTAAATCTGTTTTTCCTCCACTCCCTTAACCTATGTATTGAGAAGCCACTAGGTGTGTGGGAGGGACCCTCAGACAGGCTGGACTCACTGAGGTGGCATCTGTCTTCATCCGGGGAAGTCCAGTACAAAAGCATGAGTCAGAAAAAGGTGACACACACATGCGGTCTTTCAGGAAAAGTAGGAAGGGACAGCAGAAATCCAATTGTAGATTTTTTTAAACTAAAGTATATAATTCCCCTCTCCTCATCCTCCGCTTGCCTCCTTTCAATCCACTGCCCTCCCCAGAAAGCAGACAAGTCACTTCAAAATGTAAATCAGACTGTACCACTCTAAAGGGCCCACACTGCCTCCTCAGCCTTGAGTCTGCCTTCCAGCCTTATCTCAGCAGTCTCAGTTCCAGCCGCAAAGGGGCTGGACCAAGCAGGGGAACCCTGTGACTACAGTGTGGGGTGGGACCCAGCTGACCTGGGCTTGCATGCCACCACCCTACCAGCCACGTGACCTTGGCCACGTCAGCCAGCCTCTGCGTGCTGCATGTGAGAACACGCACGCAATGGGGGAAACGGGCTTCGGCGGGGTGAGCTTTATCACTCTGCTACTGTTACCATCACATTTTCCTCCTTCCGGCCTTCCCAGTTTTGGGTTCCTCATCATGAAAAGGATCTGTCTCTGGCCTGTTTCTCAAGTTCCCTCTTTAAACTGTATCCTAAACATCACATGGAGGGAAGGCCATCTCCATCCTGCTCTCTCCTGGCACCTCTCCAGCTCTTGTCATGATTTTGGCTGGGACAATCTGCGTATGACTGACTTCCCTGCTAGTCTGTACATGCCACGAGAGGCACAGCCGCTTGTCTATTCAGTCTGCCTCCCGGCACCATAGTAGGGTTGACTGAGTACTTCCTGTGGAACACGCACACGAACCCACTGTAGGCAAAAGGCAGCAGCTCACACAAAGCGTGGCGAGACGGGCAAGCAGCATCTGTGAGCAAACAGAGGGGAAAGGCAAGGGGCTGCCGGCAGAGGAGTGGCGGGGCTAGTGTCCAGGCCCTCTGTGGGGAGGCTCTGGTTAATCTGAAAAGTGTCAGCCACAGAATGTGAGCCATGGTGCAGAGGGTGGCAGGTGGAGGGCTAGGTGGAAGGACAGAACTGGAGATGGGCTGCCAGCCAGGACATTATCAAACAGTGACGGATATGAACAAGGAGGGCATAAGCCCCAGTCCCAGAAGGGAGGATTCAGGCCTGCTTGGTGAAAGATGTAGAAGGGCTGGAATATGCTGCTCATGAACTGGACTATTCCTTGAAGAACGTGTATTCAGGAGATCGATTTTCTTTCTCTTTTTCCTTAGTCATACAAACAGTTCTTGGAGGAGGGAATAGATTATGCAAACCACAGCAGCCCCAAACACATCTGTGGCCTCCATTTTGTTCTTACTGACCAGAGGTTCACTGAGACCGCATTCTTTTGAGGAAATGAAAACAAACAGAAATCATCTCCCTCATGCAAGCTGCTCTTCCATTTATTCCTTCCCCAGAGTCAGAGCTCATTGAGCTGGAGGGTCTCTGAAGACCAGCCCATGTGGATGTGGCCACAGGCAGGGGCCCCAGACGGGGCAACTAGTTCAGGTGGAGCATCTTCCAAGAGGTCTGGACCCCCCAGACCCTGGGACAAGATGAAAGGCCAATGCCAAGAGAAGAGAGTGAGGACTGGATTTCTTTCTTCTTAAATTCAGGCTCTTCTTCCCTCTGATGAATGAAAAGAAAATAGTTGCTGAATTTGGCATTTTGAGGGTAGCTAAGGGGGCGTGACTAGAGAGAGGTTAAAGGAAGAACTAGTTTGAGGAGGATCATGACGCAGCCTCTGGTACTCTGGGCTGGTCCTTGCTGCAGAGCAGGTGGGCACGATATGCCAGCAGCTTGTGGGGGTGGCAGGGCAATGAGGATCGGGAGCGGAAGCTAAGTGCACAGAGCCGAAATGATGACTCACACAGCACTGGGAACGGACTGGCGGGCTATCTCTCTGCTTCCTCCCCTCACCCCGGTGTCGTTCTCTAATCTAGGGATTAATGTGACAGGGAATTCCAGGTTAAAATGCAATTTTAAATCATGCTTCAGACCCCTCTAACAGCTCCAAAGAGAAACATGCAATAATAGTAAAAAAAAAAAAATTAAAAATACAATACAAAACAAAACAAGAAGGGCCAGAAAAAGTGAAAAGTTATTTTTCACTATCACACAAGCAAACATTTCCAAAGTTAGAACTGGGGCAGAAACCCCAAGCTTTGCCTGCAGCTGATGTGTTAGGCCTGTACAGCTCTAGGTCTGAAGCAGTGAGGGGTGGGCAGCTTTGGCTCCTGCAGAGAATGGGTCACGCTGTGGCCTGAGCAAGGGGAAATCTGAAGTCAGGTTAAAAACCACAGAGGCTCGCTTCAAGGGGCTCCCTTGCCTGGACCATATGGCACATGCTAGGAGGTTTCTGGACCTCAGAATCTTCATGTGCTTGGATTTTGCCCTGGAAGGGGAGCCAGGCCTTTCTTGGGCCAAAGGAACTCGGAGGCACAAACACGGCTCTGACACCTGGGAGTGAGGGGTGCAAACACCCTGTCTCCAGAGCGCCCAGGGAAGACCTACTGTCCGCTGCTGATACCCCTGAAACCAAGAGGCTGCTTTTTTCTCCATCTTTTAATCCCTTTGAGTGAAAACTTTGAGAACAAAAGTGACTACCACCTTCCATGGCAAACACAGTAGGTTTGGAGAACTGAGAAATCAGAAAGCTTCTGAAGTCCCATCACGGATGCTCAGGAAGGCTCCTCTCTCAGGACAGAGGAGTGGGTACAGCGGCAGGTCCTGTGTCTACCCCACAGAGGTCTGAATCAGCTAATCTATCTATGACTAGCTGAGTGATCAAATAAAATAAAATTTCAAGCCTGGTCAAGCTGTACATGGGTATCAAATTTCTCTTGTCCTGGGAACAGCAGAAATGAAATTTCAGCATTAAAAAACTCCTTCAGCACCTTGCAAAAATCAATAGGAAGCAAATTACACGGTGAACTAAAGAGCCTTGGGCTTTGGCACTTCAGAAGACACTTATTTCAAATTATAGACTGGTCTGGAATTATTCAACCCCTCCTTCATCTTAATAGTATTTATAGCATGGACGTAAGCCTCTCTCATGATGTAAATTAATTTTATGAGGCTAAAACTCAAGGTTCTTCATGCTTTGTCAATCACCACAGAAGCCACTGTAACTGTGAAATCAGTCTCCTGCTGTCCTCCCATACGCATGTCCCTTTTTATAGGTGTAACAGCGCATTCACAATTTTGTATTCGTAGATTCAGCACAGTGCTGCCGTGAGCTCCATGCTGTGAGATGGTCTTCTCCTAGCCAAAACCTCAAGCCGCCATGATGAACTCTGCTTTCCTCCCATTATTCGGTGATTTCAGTGTTTCTAAATGTCACCCACTACTATCAACGTTAACAGTAACACCTGCCACAGACAGCTTCTTTACTCAACCCAGACGGGCCCTTCGGTGTCACTTCATTTACCTCTCAACACATAATGTGCAATGGGCAATATTTATGGAGTGGTTTCCACGTGCCAGGCAGGGTGCTAAGTGTGAGGCATATTAGAATTTTACTTTAATCTTAACAGAAACACTCTCAAACAGGGGTTATCACCATCCCCATTAAAAATATGGAAACCGAGTCCCAGAGCAACGTAGCTCACCCCAGGCACAGAGCTGGTAGACAGACACATACTGGGTTCAAGTCTGAGTTACAGTCTATCCTAGGGCACTGCCCCCTGGGAGGAGCACGTCCACACATGGAGTCCTGCTCTCTAGGTAGTTAATATAGAAGTGAAGGTACTCGGGCAAGGTTATAAACAGTGCTTATTGATATGCATCATCAAATTCATTTTCAAAATGAAAACCTTGTCAACTTACAGGCCACCAATGGAAGATAAGATTCTCCTTTTTAGTGTCTTTACCAACCCTGCCTGCTGAGATTCCCCTTAAATCTAGTTAGTATCCTGTTTCACCTCGTTTTCTTTATTACCCGTGAGGCCATTTTTCTAGAAGCTGATTTATAAGTTTTATTTCATCTTTTGAAAAAGGGGGAATATTTTCTTGAGCTAAGTATATATATTTTGTTGGGTGGATATGGCCCTTCAACATGAAAAATAATACTTAAGCAGACATAACTTGCTAAGAATCATAGTGGAGCATAAAAGCAAGGAATAATGCCATATTTTGTCATAAATGTTTGTCAATATTTATATAACAATATATCCTCTGAATTACTCTTCATAGTCTCGATATTGGCATTTTCTGTAGTGGGCACATAGTACCCTTATTAAAAAACAGACACTTTTCAGGCTCAGGGGCAAAAAGATGGCTGCATTTTGGTCTGCTTTTTTGTCTGTATCCTAATAGAAATCAATGACCCGAAATTCTTGATTTCAGCAGAGTAAGAGCTGACTGCAAGCTCTTGGAGGGTGTCACACAGTCTTAGAGATTTTCAAGCAGTCTCATGAGAACATAAGACAACCCCATGGTGCACCAGGCAAGACAGGGTCACTCCAAAAAGCCTCCTTTCTTTTAATTTTCTCTCTCATAATACAAGGGCACTTTGGGGACATGAACCTAGCTGTTGATAACAGCCCCTCCTATCAGTGGAGAGCTAATGAATTCACCCCAGTAGCACAGCACTCGTCTTTACGGCGGGTTTGTTTATTGGCAGTCTCCTTACTTAACAGTTATTGCATTGGCTCAAGCCATGAATCGAATATTTCTGTACAAAATGTCATTGGAAGGTATGATAGCAGAGTTCCTTTACATAGAGAATACGGCTCTTCTAAACGCATCAGAACACTTGTAAAAGCTCCCGGGCCAGCGGTTCTAGCCTTTTCAAAAAGGTAGACAACAGATGCCCCTCCTTCAGTCTAGGCAGAAATGTTTTCCCCGAATTCCCTAATTCTGAATTCTGCATTTTTTTTATTGCAGTTTATTCAAAGGGGACATCTCTTATACTCTAGCCAAAAGAAAAGAAATAGAAAAATCCAGTGTATACATAAACAGAAATTATGTAACATTTTAGAATATTTGAGTCAAGAAAGTCTCAGGAAGGGTTTCAGTGGGGAAGAGCAGAAATGTGGGTGAGATGGACAATTTGATTAACTGGTACATTTCTGGAAAGCTTGGATATTTACTTGGATATTTACTTGAAGTTACTGATACATTTTTCACAGCCTCTGCAAGCACAATATTCTGGAAACTGTACATTCAATCAAAGGTTGATGTATCAGAATTTGGAAGTATTGGAAACACACTGTCTAGGATCATAACAACATGGATACCACAGCCAGAGAATTCTACCTCTGCGAGTTTACCGAACGAAGACCGTCCCCGTGATATAGAGCAGCAGGACAGAATAGCAACAGGACACAGGCACATATCTGCTACCTTATAACATGGAATAATACTTACTACTTTCTATAAGAGCAAAATCTACTTTCCATTTCTCTAGCCTCCCTGTTCCCACATTCCCACTTCAGGGTAGCTGGCCTCCCTTTGATCTGCTCAATGGATTTGGGTTCAGTAGGTTTTATTTGCAGAATTATACATCTGCTGCTAAATGAAAGTTTTTGAATCACTGGCCTAGATCAATACGTTATTTTCCGACAATAACAATTTCTAAAGAATTCATTTATGAAGGTTGTATAATTACACTGAAGTTGATTAAAACATGGACTTGTTTTTTTCTCCCTCTCAGTTAGATATGTTTCTTCTGACCAATTAATTTAGCGAAAAGGTTCCAAATTAGTGTTTCCTTCCATCAGGGCGAACATTCCAAATGTTAGTGATGATGAGAGCTAAAATGACAAAGCCACGTCAAACTCCTTCCTGCTTTGGCATGTTATGATGTGTGATCAGGCAGATAATTAAATTTAAACATATCTGCTTATGGTGACAAAATTACTTTTGAAATATAGTAGAAGACCGATCATTTCCTGAAGCAGCTTCTCTCCCGTGTACTCTGTCATGCAGTGTGGTCATCAAACCCCATGGAAATGTACAAATAAGTGCACGCAGTGCCACAAAATGACAAAGATTCTGCACAAGAAAATTTTACACATTAAAATTCCTCCATTGTGTTGATTATTTTTTTCATTGTGCTTTTGTTTCATATTTTCATATCTAGATATTTAATAAGAAATTTGAGCAGCAAAGGTTAGGGATGTGGCCCTACAGTAGAGAACTTACCTACAAGTAAGTACAACATGACCTGGGTTTGACTTTAGTACAACAAATAGTAATAGAAGAGGATTTAAAATTGATTAGAATTTAATCATGCTCACTGGAACATGTGGTTCACATGAGGATATTTACCATTCTATAAGCAACAATTTCCAAACGGCACTCGCAGGCTTACTCTTCACAGCATTCTTAGAGATGGGTGGTATGATTTCCACAGTAGCTTCAATATTCTCTTGGAAGGGGACGTGTTACAGAGAATGGCCAAAGGACTTGCTCCAGGCAGGACTAAAAGCTGAAACTAGAACCCAGGGCCTTTCTGGTCCAGAGCACATCCCCCTGGATTATGCTGACAATATGCTAATGGAATTTAATTCCTACAATTCAGGTTGAGACGTTTACAGCTATTTAAATACTCAGCTCCAAATGAGTATAGTAATATCAAGATGTTACATACAATTTTAATAGGAAAACTGCCAAACCTGGTAAGGAATGGCAGGGAAGCCTGCAAAAAAGAGCTAAAGCGAGTGTTTCACACCGCAAGTAAATGACTTAGCAAATTTCCATCACACTTCCTTCTCGCTGGCGTCTCTTCCCTTCTCACCAACGCTTCACAGGCACCATACAGACACTGACAGCAAACTGCACAGTAGCCTGGGTGCTTCCAGGTGCTTGTGAAGCAAGCTCTTTTTATTGGGTGGAACACACATTGTTTTACATGTGCAGGTCATAACACGCCACCTGCTGCAGTACTGCAACACAAACTCCGTTGTGCACCTACAACCTGGTCAACAGAATGGAACCAGGACCCCCCGCAGTTCCCCTTGTGGCTCTTCCAGTCACTGCCCTTGCTGACAGAGCGTGAATATGCTGATGCCCAATACCATAGATGAGTTATGCCTCTCGGCAAACTTTGTACCTATGGAACAATACAAAACACATGACCTTTTGCCTGGGTTCTTTGGCTCAACACTGTGTCTGAAAAAAAAATCACATTTTCATTCCATATAACAAGTTCTTCACTCAGTGCTGCATATATTTTATGATAGGATTATATAAAAACCCACTCTAGCTACGAGGAATATTTGTGTCGTTTCCAGTTAAGGCAGTTGTGAGTAACAGTGCTATGAACAACTTGTACCTGGCTTTTGGCGCACACAGGCATGCACGCATGCGCACATTTCTTTTGGGTGTCGTTCCTGGGAGCGTGAGCATCATAGGACTGTGTGTTTAGCTTTACTCCATATGGAGAGTTTTCCCAAGTGGTTGTACCAATTTACATTCCACCACCAACACGTCCTTGCCAACAATTTGTATCGTGGCCTTTCTCAGTTATTCTTTCTCGTGACTAGGGGCGATACCTTATTGCAGTTTTAATATACAGTACCTAGACATCTAAGACTGAATAATTGGTACACCCTCCTTTATGCTCATTTCCTATTGCACTGTCTTACTGATCTGTGGGTGGTCTTCATTCTGCACATTAAGCCTTTGAACAGTTATAGGTGTATCAAATTATCTTCTCTTAATCCAGCCTACCTTTTATCTTCTTAATGTTTTAATTAACAGAAAGTATTAAGAAATTATCTTGCACCTCAAGTTCATTCATATATTCTCCCTCAGAGGGAGAATTAACAAAATTGTTTTATAACTGCAATTCAAGCTATTACCTTTTGTAATTGTTTTTCTATAGAATTCTACTTAGGGTTGAGATGTTTTATATGTATATCCTATTGGCCCCACATCATTTCCTGAACAGACCACCCTGTCCTGGACTCTGTAGGTAAAAGTATAGCATTAACAAGAAAATGTTGACCTAGGAAAAAGACCCAAGATGTTAGGACTTTCTCTCCCCTCACTTGCATATCTCCGACAGCAATACTGATGCCTAAGTCCACAGATAAAAGTCTTCTCAGTTTCATCACTTCATCAAGATGCACAGAAATATTCTCCTGCCTGACGGGTATGCTGTAGACAACAGAACATGAGGAAATGATTTGCTAAATCATCTCAAAATGAAATGATCATAATGTCATTTTGTACTACAAGGCACAGTTTATATGCTTTTCAAAGCCTATTTTTAAAATTTCATTTTAAAAACATCCCAACTTTATTAACTCCACATCAGCTATTCCAAGGAGCTGACCAGAGAAACAGGGGTTAGCCGAGTGAGTTAAAGATAATCGGATTTCTGCAGGGCAGCTCTCTTGGCCTGTGGTACCCTTACGAAGAGTAAGTACTTCTAAGGGGAGTCCTTGGACTCTCAAGCTTTTTAAACCACGGGTGCCTCTCCACCTACACACAAGGGCAGTTAGGAAAACTAAAAAGCCTCACAGGGAAAACACTAGCCTCTAGAAATCATGTTTTTCCCAGTCTACTTTTTAATACAAAGTCCAATGCATTAATTTTTCCTTTACGTTTCAGCTAGCTGTAATTTAGTCCAAAATATTATTTTTTCCTATGTGTTTATTGCTTTTTACTCCTTGTTCAATAATTTTTTCTAGGAAACACATGTTATATGCTATCTACCCCCACACTAGCTCTCCCAACTTTGGTCATACAAGTCAACTTGTGAACTCAGTCTGAACTCAGACTGTTGGATTTCTTTCTTCCCATCTGATTTACATTTATAGGATATAAGTCTTACAAATATTTCTTAAATGAATATCATATTGACATTTTCCTACACACAGAGGAGCTTGGTATCAAATTTCTCAACTGTCTAACTCAGAGCTAGACCTGAAATTCGAACCTCTGAGTAATGTCAATGGGGGTCACTTCTTATTATGAAACCCTGATGTAACAGAGGACAGGGAGAAGAGAGAAAACAGTTAAATCCAGCATGGGACAAGGTAGAAATGATGGGAACAGAGACCCCAAAACCAAAGACTGCCAAGTTCATTTCCATTCCCACCGGTAATTCTAGCAGCAGCACTGGTCCAAGGCACAGCCTCAGGGACAGACCTACGTGTGGCATCCCGGGAGCTGTTTGTTCAGGCACCAAATCCTGGGTCACTAACATCCACAGTTCCGTAACAACCCACCAGCAGGGGTCAGTCTTGGTCACTACACAGAGCCAGAGGCCCTCTCCAGCTAGGAAAGCTCTGAAGTTTCTGGGTGACATCTTACAACACACAGTACGTGGTGTCTTCTCTACTCACCTTAGCACCCATCTCCTATCTGCTCAATATTGCATTTTAATACTTAGAGAAATATTTTGCTTTATATTTCAGTGAGTACATCCTAAGCTAAATAGTATCACATACACAGCCTCCTTTACCTTGGTGTTTACCTATTGTAACGAAGGTGTGCCTTTCACACTTTACAAATTAATACGGGCTACATACCCACTTGCAATGGAAAATACCTAAATATTCTATACTGGGGTAATTCTATTTTCTAATATTCCCACTGAGGCTTCAGGTATCTATGTGGGAAGCTTCTTTGTTCTATCCAAATGACATCACCACCTTTCACTGAGCATCAATTCCAAACACTCTGCTTCCGAGTCCCGAGAAGCTACTGTGAGGCTCGCTCTCTGAAGAGGTGGGCGTTCCTTGGATTGACTGAGGCTCCTGAACAGCACAGCACCTGGAGCGAGGCTAGGAAAGCAAATCTGATGCCCAAACAGTGTGCATTCAAGAACCTATTTGTCTTTCACATCCAAGGCTCGTTTTAGACACACTGCTAAATTAAACAGCTCTAGTCTAATAAATGACATTTTGCATTGGTAGGTTAAAACTATATTTATATGTTAACTTTTCTTTCAACAATTTTTCCACGTGGATCAAAGCCCCATAAAATACAAAATTCAGGAAGAAGAAAGATTTCATTACCCCAAAGTACAGAAAGTTGTTTCTAAAAACTGTACCTTGTCTTAACAGGCCTTTCTTCCAAAAAGTGATCTGTTTTACCAAAATGTTAATGTGTGCTCACCTAAAATATATTGTTTCCTTCTCCCTAAAACATATAAAATATTTCCAAAGCAAATGGTATCTGTTTACTTCCCACTTCTGCCTTAAATAAACCTCAACAGAGAATAAAGTGAGGGAGGCCTGAGAAAAGCAACAGGTCCCACCTGCCTCTTTGCTGGGGCTGAGTCAGTCTCTGAAACAAGGAATCCAGGAATCCACAATACATATGAGAAGGACCCACCCAGGAGGTGCGAGTAAAGGTTCACCTTAGCCCACGATCGCCCCAGGAACAAGCTGTCTAAGGCCTCTGGACACGCCACCCCCCCCCCATTCCTCTGCTCTGCGGCAGCAAGGATCTGCCTAAACCTTAAATCTGCAGCATCTTCGGGGTCCATTACAAACAACTGAGCAAGTGTGACCCTTCTAAGGTTCTTGTTCTAGTCTCAGCATCTTGTCCCTGACTCTGCTATGTATCTCTTACCATGGCCTTTTTCCAGGCTTCAGCATGCACAGGTGTCGGGAGACCCTTGGAAGAAGTAGGGACCTCCTACTGTCAAAATGAGTTTCAACTTCCTGCTAGAGCAATCTCATTGTTTTTTTATAGGAAGTCATATAATTCTAGAGCCACAATTTATATTTTGCCTACAAGGCTTTTAGGCTGGAGCCTGTATTAAAACCCGGGAAGAGGCTAGGTGGGTGCCTCAGAAAGCCTGCCTCCCTGGGGATTGCTGGCGGAAAAAAGGAAAAGGTCAAGAAATGTAAACGGAGAAGATACAATGCAAATTGAACTTTAGAGTAACTCTGATGTGCACAGGGCCCTTGATGCTAGAGAGGATAAACGCAGAGACACAGTGTGATTCTGAAGAGATGGGCTGGAAAAACTGCATCCAAGCCGAGTAAGAAGCATTTACTGGGTCCTCATGGCAGGCATTACCTATTTCCATTTTATCAGTGGAAACCTGAAGGCTAACAGTTAAGGAACAGTCAGAAGTTATGCCGTAAAAACTGCTGGGGCCACAATTAGAAGCAGTTCTTTCAAATTCCAAAGCCTCGTTTCTTTTACTAGGCACCAGTCCTTTTAAAAGTAGTGTGTAGTGGGGGTGGGGAGAGCCAAAGTTCTTCGGTGATATTCACTAACATGTACTAGAGTCTGTGTGATCACGAGTCTGCTTCTTCAGCTGCTCAGTTATCCCAAGCGCTTCACTGGTGCTCACACACCACACAGTAGGTATCCAATAAATAAATGCTGTTGAAAGGGCGTAGCAGACAAAGGCCAAGCAGTATTCTTCAGTGCAGCACCACTGGCCGACAGAAACATAGCGGTAGCCACGTGTTCTAGCAGCCTCATTGCACTGGTAAAAAGAAACCAACTCAATTACTATTAATTTTACTTACTCTAATATAGCTACATTTTTATCTTTTCCTACATAATCAGTGGAAGACAATGAATATTTCCCACTCTTGCTGATAGAATGGCTTTGAAATGCAACGTGTATTTTTCACAGACAATGTGTACATCTCCATTTGGACTAACCATAGAACAACAGCTCAGTCCCATGGGGATCGTGGCTCCAGGAACAGATGGCACAGCCCTAGAGCAGGTTATTCAGACCCTAAATCAATAGAACACCCCCTTACCCCCTCCAAAAAAAAACCCCAAAGATTTGTTTACCTTGGTCCTTCCATCTCATGACATCAAGGGCCAAACTTACAGAAAAGTGAAATTTTAAAGCCAATAGCACTTGGAAGCAACCAAGATACCTTTAATAGATGAATGGATAAACAAAATGGCTACCTGGGATATGGCTACCAATGGAACGCTACCTGGGTTAAAAAGAATTGAGCTACTGAGCCACTGAAAGCACAGACACACTGAAATGTATACCGGCAGTGAAAGATGATCATCTGAAAGAGACCACATATTCCATGATTCCAGTATAACATTCTGGAAAAGGCAAGACTATGGGAGACAATGAAAAGACGCGTGGCTGCCAGAAGTGTGGGTGAAGAAGGGAGGCAAACAAGAATTGGGTTTTTAGAGTAACGGAATCCTTCTGTACAACACAAGTGGTTCTTCCACATCGTTACGTGTTATAAAAACCCATAGACTGCACACTACCATGAGTGAACCCTAAAACACTACGGGCTTCTGTTAATAGTCTATCAGCTGCAACAAGTTGGTACACAGGAATGAAATGTAAGGTGTTAGTAATGAGGGAAACTGTGTTTGGGGAGGTGGGATGGCTACAATGGGAACTCTGTATTTTCCTATAAAAATGACAGCTGTACAATGCTTTCTTTTTTTTTTTTAAGTCTTACAGAATGAAATAGCTACTATAATTATGGGTACTTTTAACTAGAAATCATGGAGAAAGGCCATAATTCCACTGTGAATGAAAAACACACCAAACTGTTCTGTGTAAATATTTACCAAGCTAATTCATGGGTGCTCACTCTAACCAGAGAGAATGTATCTACTAGACAGACATATGCCAGTCACGCCGTTTTCAGGCAGGCGTTGGCCTGTATGGTCAAATCATGGCTCTGGTGCTAGTGGCCAGCTGTGTGCCTTAGATAACTGCCTTCTCCATCCTTAGTTTGGCCATCTCTACAATGAGGAGAAAAGAATCCTTGAAGGTTATTTCACTTAAAGCATCTCTCGCAGGATATAACATACAATGTTTTAAAACATTTACTATTACGATGATTAGTTTCACATACACTGGAACATCTGAGAACACCAGCCGGTAGGATGGACCACACAGAAGATTCGCAGAACATGCCAGTGACCAACTGGCAAAGGATGAAATGGACCACTCAAGTGACCTTCCTTTCGTTCGTCCTTATCACACTGGAGCGCCTTTCCTCTAAGGTCTCTTCCAGGCCTCCTCCGAGACACATCTCTTCCGCTAGCCCCATCTCGAGCTCTAGCGAAAAGGAATGGCACTGTGCTCGCCAGGCTGGCCAGTAGGCTCAGTAACATCCGCAGGGTGGAAGTCCTACAGTTACCTCTATCTTTGTTCTACCTAAATTTTTCACTGGGTTAAAACACGTATAGCATAAAGTATACCATTTTAACCACTTTTAAGTGTACAGCTCTGTACGTTGGGTACATTCATACATCCATCGCTATCAACCATCTCCAGAACTCCCCACCTTCCCATCCCAAAATGAGTTTCTATAGTCATGCAACACTAATTCATCCCTCTTCCTTCTAGGCCCTGGCAACTTCTGTTTTACTTTCTATGATTTTGCTACTCTGAATACATCATGAAGGGTAGGATCGTACAATATTTGTTCCTTGGTAATTGACTTTTGCACATAGCAAAAATGTCTTTAGAGTTTAGCCATGGTGGAACATATTTCAGAGTTTGTATGGCTGAAAAGTATTCTATTGTATGCATAGACCACGTTTTATTTTTCCAGTCACCTGTCCACGGACACTTAAGAGTGTTTCCATCTTTTACCTATTGTGAGTAATGCTGCTGAGAACATGGGTGTGCAAGTATTTTTGAGATCATGCTCTTGGCATCTATATCTAGAAGGAGAATTGCTGGCACATATGTTTCATCTACTTATTTATTTTTCGCAGTCTTGGGGATTGAACCAAAGGCCTTGAGCATGCTAGGAAAGTACTTTCTCTTGGAGCTACAGCTCCAGCCCATAAAGCTTCCTTTTAGGACAGGCATTCTCCTGGATCTAGATGACACACACCAAGTGAGAAGTCAAAAGGACTCACCGTCTTCAGAGTGAGTCCTTCTCAGTGGCATGACCAAAGTGTGGGGATAATCCACCACCTAGGGTGCAAGATGGTTTCCCTCAGTCTGTGCACCTGTCGTCTTTACAACTCAAAGTAGTACCGAGCTGTACTCTGTATCAGTCTAACACACTGGCAAGGGAGTTGGAGTTCTGCATGAAAACAAGCTAATGAATTCTGTATTCAAAATTTTAAACCTCAGTTCCATTGCTAAACACAAGCTCTTTCATTAATCTCGACTAAATTAAAATGCTTGTGAAAACGATCATTTCTGTGCATCTATCCCACCACTTTATCAGACTAATCTCATTAGTTCAATTTAACAGGCTTCAGAATCATTTAAAATGATACACTTGGAGGAAAACAGTCACTCTGGCCCTCCGCAGGCCTCGCTCCCTAGGAAGTCAGCTCACTGGTACTTCAAATCCCAGCAGGCCGAATTGGAGTTGCTGTTTTAATGGGAAACTTCGAGGGAAAACCTGGCACAAGCAGGAAGTGAGCAGGGACGAAGGAGCGTTGGCTTGGGAAGGCAGTTGATGCGTCCCTCAACCATGAGCTGATGTCCTCAAGGCGCAGGCTGGGCCACACCCCCAGCTCCATAGAGCACCTCCTATCTGTGAGGTCTGAGGTTGAAGCCAGGCTTGCGAAGCAAAATGACCTTAAGTGTCTTGGAAAACCTCCAATGTCAGTGACAACTCAGAGCATGTGAATCAAAAATGCCAGAGGTGGCATTGCTAGGTAATATCTTTAAATTCCCCAGGTGATTCTATTGCACAGCTTGGGTTTCAAACACAGAGTTTGGGGGAAACACGGTCTCTAGTTGGTGTTGCAGAATTTACAAACGCTTTTTCATACATTGCCCCCTTTACTCTTCTCTATTGCAGATGTTACTCCCAGTTTACGGAAGAGGAAACGGATTGTCTGAAGGACTGAGTGACCTGGCCAAGTCCCACAACACAAAGTCCCAGCCTAGTGTTCTTCCCACTACAACGTCTTGCTTTACGATTTGGAGAAACTCCTTAGCACTAATCAGAAATTCCCTCCCAACACCGCACTGATGACAGGTTTGAAACACAATCTTCTTTTATTTTTCTGAGTCTAATCAGCAACGCTTACACAAGATTTCTAATTTTTTCCAGAACTGGCTTTGATTTTAGCACATACTTTACATTTTAAATTGCGTTCACATTTGCTCATTTTCTTGATTTACTTTGGCCCACTGAACCCTTCCCCGACAATGTTTTTATAGCCTGATTGGACCTCTCCCTGCTCCCTGGCATGAGCAATGCCAGCGTCCTCTGCAAATCTTTGAGGGAAACCCCTGCCACCAAGTGCTTGCATCTCCACGGCACTCCCCTTTGTAGAGACTGACTTGCTGGTCATTTGGACAGCTCAGTCTCCATTCTGAGGAAGAACCACCATCCTGGATTAAAGCTCCACTCCAACCCGCAGCAGGAATCATTCAGCTGTGACGCCCCGGCTTGCTCATCTCTGCGCACCACCTTCCTGCAGGCTGCTTTACAGCTCAATGCTTATTAAAAGAAAAGGCAAAAGTGACACTTGGAAGATGCTATAAATAGTGAATTCCAAAATCTATCTGTCCCAGTGGCCGGGACTCATTAGATCTGAAACTGTTTGGCTTTTCACATGAGAGACTAGAGCCCAATTACCACAGTGCACATACAAGGGAAATTGTCTCGGTAACATTAAGATTCTGCTCGTAAGCTGTTTACTTGAAACAGTACTGGGGTTTTGACAGGCTTAATCCTTAAACAAATTAATTCTGAAAGGATTTTTAAAAATTAGACCCTAGAAGGATTTAATGAAGACTCACAAAAGCATCACTCAAAATTCTCAATAAAAGGGAAGTTCATCTTAGCAGATGGTTTCTCTGCAGCACCGACGCTCGGGGACTATGTGTCTTTTATATGAGTAACTCATGTTTCTCTGAGCCTCAGTTTCCTAATCTTCAAGTCAAGGGTCCCGGAGGGCTTCTGAGCCTCAGCCCTGCTCCGACCCTGTCCAAGTCAAGGACATCACTGCCTCAGTCTCTCGTGATCAACCGCAAGGGCTGGAATAGACTCAGATCAGTACATCACCGCGCTGCTCCTCGTGAGCCCCAGGGGCAGACGCGGTGCTTGCTGCAATGTGTGATGATGCGATGCCAGCGGGGCGGTGCCCCCGGCAGAGAGTTCTTCTCGGTGCTCCTGGTCTCACCAGCTACGCCCCAACCGGGGCCATTGGTTTTTCCCCTGAGAATGCTGGCTTCCCTTGTGAACTGAGAGGCGCACACCGGGTCTGAGGGTTGCTGCTCTGAGCAACACAGTCCGGGAAATGAGCCCCATTGGGCCTGCAGCAGAATCTTCTCACACACCTTCTTTTCCTGCCTCTGCCCCAGGTGTGAGCACTGGCATTCTTGACGCGAACAGCTGCACTGGCCCCCTGTTCTTCCTCCTGTTCTCTCTCCCTCTTGCGGTTCCATCTCCCTCCCTGCTCTGGGGCAGGGCTTCTCTTGCAGCTCAATCAGAATCAAATCTGTCATAACTCATCATGTCCCTGGCACTGTTTCTGTCTGCCTTGCTCATCCACGTTGGCATACAAGCGGGCCATCTTGCACGTTCTAAGCCTCTGCCAAGGTCCCCTCTCCCTGGAATAGTTCTCTTCTCCTGCTTACATTGCTGCCATACTTCCAACGAGACCAGATACAAAGGTCTCTTTCCGGCAAAGCCACCCATCGTGACCTAAAAGAAGCAAGCACGCCTCTCCTCTCAGTATGCCTTGGTTTTGCCTAAAGAGCATGTTCAGTGACTTTAGATAAAATGAGATATTCAATGCAGTATCTTCAAGGAGACCTGAAGCTCCAGAATGGGGGTATCTACACTGTGCCGGATACACAGCTGCCAGTAAGTAAAGAGCTGGTGCATGAGTGAAGCATGAACCAAACCAACCACCAATAGTCTGGGCCTCGAATCTAGCCATATGGGGCCCTACTGTGTTTCATGAGAATTCCTGACTGTACAGCTGTGGCCATATTGGCTACGGGTATAAAGTTCTTAAATATTTCAGAGTATGGGAGCAGTGGGCTGTATCCAGAGGCAGTGGTTTCATCATAAAACGCCCCAGATGTGATAAATCAGTGTATCTGCTAGCAGGCATCTGGACCGCTGGGAATGGTGGCCTGCTAGCATGCAGGCCTGGGGCACAGAGTGGCAGGATCTGAACCTCCACCTAGGACCACCTGGTCTGCATGTGAGCTCAAAGCACCATTTTCTGCCTAACTCCCTCTCACAGGCCTGCAGAAAACCTACCAAAGGAGCGTTCGCCACTTGTTAGGAAGAATAGGAAAAAAATCACTGGAAAAAGATTTCCAGATTTCAAAAGAATAGGCAAGAAGAGCCATTGTGCCTGCTGAACAAAATCTCCACAGGCTCTACTACAAAGCCCCCTAAAAGGTGTTTCTCCTTGCTAAAATTATTCAGAAAAGTACCCTTCTCCCCATATAAAACATAAACCATATTTTAGTACCCGTTAGATGAGAGAACACCTGCACCCATGATTATACTGAATATATTATTTGAAAATCCTAATGAGTAATCTTTTTCCAGAAAAATTTTAAGGCGTGCATAATTCATTAGACAGTGTACTTTTTTGTGTGTCAGATTTCACACCCATTCAAAGAGCGATTGTGGGATCGTGAGTGATACGTCTAAGAAATGTCAGCAGGAAAAAAAAATGTCAGCAGGAAATCTTCTATTGTAAGTAGAGTGCATGAATAAAATATATTACTAACAATTTTAGAATCATAATTTGTATCAAGTTGTCTGTCTTTGTGTAACTTGCTGCACAGAGAAGTCTCTGAATAATTCATTATGTCCTTCCCCCAATTCCTTAAAAAACTCAGCGATGGTGTAAATAATATTTTATTCCATACGTGAAAAAACAACCACATAAATTATCCAGTTAGATGGAGTTTCTGGGTCCTACAAATCCCTTCTCTTACACTTATCACAGGACAGGGTGAAGGTTGCAAAGTCCAAGGGCTCACGGCTTCACAAAACCACCAAGTTCAACTGTCAGCCATCCAAAGGGCTGGCAAATTCGTTTCCACATTGATCCAAACTGGTTCCCTCATCCTCTTCCCTGGTCCTGTGGAGTTCCTCCCTAGGGAGCTTCCTTTCTTTCACATCTGGCAGCCCTTCAAGGTCTAAGAGACAGCCCTGAGGGCTTCTAGTGCTCTCTTCTTTGGTCAAATATTTCAATTTCTTTAGCTCCAGGAGTCAAGGCTTTTAATGATATCTTTAATGTCTTATGAACTAAAATGGAATTGGGTAGTATTTGTCACCTATGAAGACCACTATCTTGGCCAAAAAAAGAAAAAGAAAGGAGAAGAGAAGAAGGGAAAAATGGTCCTCAGAGATTATTCTTATTTGTGTATGGCTCCAGGTGCAAATGCATGTCTTAATAGGTGTTTTCTGGTAATAACACTGAGGTGTTGAGTTTTTAAAGCACCTTGCAGTAAAAGACCGAATGTGTTCAGAGTGGAAGGCTTCCAGATGGTAGACTGAAACACAATGCCTAAAGGGGTTCTTGTGAGCTGGCAGTTCAGCTGCAAAGAACCCCAGTTCCAGGCAGTGGCTCCCTGCATGCCACGCCCATTCTGAGCTACATTGGATAGACGCCTTCCTTCACATGGAGCATTTCCCTTAAGAAAAAGTGGCCAGCAAAAATTCACTTGACAAAATAAACCAGAAGGCCCTGTATTTAATGATGGGAATAACACAGTAGTAGCAGAATTCATTGCCAAGGTCTGACAAATAAAATCCTTTATGACTTCTTGGATTTGGAACACTTTTAATCATACCTAGCATCTGGACTGGAAACTCTTTACTGAAGGACACACTAATCATTTGTCAGCTGTGATAGCTCACAGCAGAAGGACCAGTAATAATTTTTAAAAATCCGAAAGACGTTTTGTCCCTGTCATTCAAATGAGAATCTGGGTGGAGTAGCTTTCTAGTAGTGCAAGTGGTTCTTAAAGGACAAGGCCACGCGTTACCATGTTGCCTAGAAATCTCTTGGACAGAATTAAAAACTAGGATTTCTGTAAGATATACTTTCTAGGAAGGACAATATAGAAGGCATTTGTAAAAGGTAGATTCTGTGGCACTGGAATTGCTTCTCTGTTCCAAGGTGCCCAGATAAAGCGCAGGTGTGTGCGACATACATTATTCTTCCACAGTGACTCTGCAGTATGCAGGAAAAGCAATTTTTGGTAGCAAGGGATCTGCAGGTGGTGACTTTCACAGAGGAAGCTACATGTTTGCTGCAGCCAAGAAGTCTAGTTATACAAAAAGGTGCCACAACTACACAACAGCCATCCATCTACCACGCCCATCAATCCAAAAAGAAGTAGCCTTGCCTAATCACTTGCTATGTTCAAAATGTCATGATGGCTGCTCTCTAAGAAAGAGTCCCTGCCTTCCCAGAATTGACAATCCGCTTAACAAGCAGAAGACAACCCCAAAATGCTGGCCATTCCTAAAGCAGGAGAGGGCTCTCCTCCAACTAACCACAAAACCTGGGAAACAAGAGGGAAGCAAAGACTTCTAACAGAGCAATGGATGTCACCACTAAAATACCTTCACATCCATACATTTACTCACCAGGGTAAAAGAGTAAAAGGTCAGCCTACCTTTGGGGAATAGGTAGTACTTTAAAAGGTGGAGAAGAACACAGTTGTATTAGAGAAAAGGCAATAAATGAACTGATGCAGGAGAAAGGTCACAGAAATATTCTCTTCCCGCTCAAAGGCCCCAATAGGAGCTAGAAACGTGCATGATTGCCAACAGGAGCTCTAAGGGTCTTCTCGCCCAAGGATGTCTTCTGCAGGTTCTCTGTCCCACAGCTTGTGGTTCCCTGGCTCCAGGTTCACAGGTTCCAAACTGGAACAAGGATGCTTTTTGAGAAAGGTCTTACCCCTGCCCTAGCAGGCGCTCCTGAGACTTGCCGCTCAGCAGAGGTCCCTGCTTTCTCCTCTCTGTCCTAGTGCACAGAACACAGCCTTTGTCTCACCAGCCTGCACTTCTCACCTCCTAAACTATCCCCCAGCTTGGGAACACTTTGGCTTTCCATCAGCCTGTCCACATTCCTGAGGCTTAGCTGGGAGCCTCGAGGAGGACTTTCTGGATTACCCCACCCCCTACCCCCCACACTTCACCTTCTGAACAGTACACTGGTGCAAGCTCTCCACACTGCTCAGCTAATTCTCTGGCTTCTTGAGGAGCAGAACCACACCTTATACTTCTCGTAGTTCCTACCTGGTGCAGCACCTGATAATGAAGCATCTGATAATGCAGCACCGTGGAAGTTTCTCTCACACGGACCTTGGCAGGGAACTCCGTTCCGTGAAGCTCTCCCAGCCTGGTCACAGAACGAATGACCCAAGCCAAATAACAAGGGAGAAGCTACGCTGCTGTTTACATCTCGTCTCAGAAGTCACATACCATCATATAGTTCATTCATTAGAAGTGAGGTGCTCAGTCCGGTCCTCACTGAAGCGGATGAGATAGAACCTCCATCTCTTGAGGGGAGGAGTCTTCGTCATTTTCCTCACCGCGGGGTGGAGCACCTGACACCCACAACTTAAGGCCAGAAAGGTTTATTTAGGCTCACATTTTATCCCTCAGTTGGCTGCTCCAACGCAGGGCAGGATGGCAGAGGGATGGCAGGGGAAAGCTGCTCATGGCAGAGTGGACAGAGAGTGAAGCGGGGACCTGGGGAGGGAGACCAACCCTTCCAGGGCACATCCCCCCATGATCCACCTCTTTGGACCAGACATCTCCTAACAGCAGGCAGCTGTACTGCTTTGACAATCCAGTCACCTTCCGAAAGCCCCACCTATGATCACCTGAGGCTTTGAGGGGACCTCCAGAAATAAGTCAGAACAGGAGGAGCATAAAAGGCTTTATACAAATATTTCAAAACCACAGTAGGAGAGCCCAAGAAAAATGTGGGAGGGAGGGTGCCAGCAGGTGACAGACGACTCAACGAAACTACCTTCACATCTCTATAACTTCTATTTATTTACCAGGGAAAAAATTATTTGCTCCAGCCTCATTTGAAGATAGAAGATATAGGATTTAAAAATCAGTTACCTGCTTTTTATGAAATTAAGTTTTTTCTTATGGCTATAGATATTTATATATTTTACTAAAAAGACATACCTGTGATCCCAGAGTCAACAGGCTCTTAAAACAGTCACATACAGGTTTGTTAGACACCATGGTGGGAAGCTTCTATCATGGCTCCTGGGGGCCTGCGCTTGCAGTGCTCAGGCCATGGTATAGTTCATGCTAAGCTGGACATAGTGACTTGCTTCTGTCTAGTGCGGTATGGCTGACGTGCTAAGCTGTCCTCTGCATGAAAGGCTCTGGCTGCAACCCTATCCGCACTTCTTTCCATATCACCTTCTCAGTTTGCATTATCTGGGAAGCAAACAAGACGCCAAGGAGGCAAGGAGCTGAGGGCCATCTTTTGCCAACAGCCAGAAAGGAAAGCAGATCTCAGGCGAGTAACAGCTGAGCCCTCTCCTGAGCAGGCCTGGAAACAGACCCATCCCATGGAGCCTTGACATGACAAGACTCCTTGTTTGGACCTGTGAGGGGCTCTGTGTTGGAGGTGCCTGGCATGGATTCCTAACTGAGAGAAGAAATGCTATTGTGTTTTGTCACCAAATTTTGGGGTAATCTTTTTTTGGGAGGGGTACCAGGAATCAAACTCAGGACCTTGTGCTTGCCAGGCAGGTGCTTGTGCCGCTGAGCTATATCCCCAGCCCCTGGGGTAATCTTTTATGTGTAATCGGTAACTAATACATATACTGTTTATCCTATACCTAAACATATACACTGTACACAGATCTACAATATTTGACACTGAAATCTTATAGTCCAAGTTTTTATAAAATAAAAAATCCTGCATATTTTTAGAACTTAAACTATACACTGAAGAGCTATGCCTTTGATATATGTTAGTTATGTTTCAATAAAGGAAAGAAGAAAATACAATACATACCCCTTCATTTATCTTAGGTATAAATCAGGATTTTCATAAAACTAAATTCGCTTACAGTGGAAAATTCACTGTTCTGCTATGTAAGGTAGCCTTTGATATGCCACCTAGTAACGATCCTGCTCTTCGTGTTCGGGTTTTTATCTGATATCCTCCCCTTGAGTTAGACCCATGGACTGGACCCAAAACTCCCTTCAAAAGTATAGAATTCAGATTAAGCCTCCATAGCTCAGAAATCTAAAATGTGAAGCATTCCAAAATCTGAGGACCAACACGACACCAGTGAAGTTTCAGATTTTGGAGTCTTCCAAATTTTTGGATGAGGGATACCAACCAGTAAAGTCCATGCAAATATCACAAAATCTGCAAAACTCTGGAACCTCAAACACTTCTCTGATCACAAACATTTCAGAAAAGGGATACACAACTTATATAGCAAAAGTCACAGAATGTCTCCTTCTGAGATCTGGCCCTCTGCTGCTCACTCTGCTAGAACCCAGCTGCTCTGCTGTGCGCTGCCCCGTAGCAAGGAACGGAGAGAGGCCCCCACCCACAGCCAGCCAGAAATGAGGCCCTCAGCCCAGCAGCCTGCAGGGTGGGAAGCTGGTCTCCTCACAGGAAGCCCCAGGGTAACCAGAGCCCGGCTAACACCTTGATGAGCCCATGGTACATAGCCACCTTAGCTGGGTGCAGATTCCTGACCCAAAGCAACTGAGATAATAAACATCTATTGTTTTAAGCCATTCTATTTTGGGGTAATTTTTTACATATTAATACAAAATTGATTTACTTATCTATTAACTCATACAAATTGTGTTTTAAGACAGAAGACGCTGTTTAACAAGCTCCATGCTGGGCAACCAAATATATTTTCATTTAAAAAACACACACAACAGATACCTTCAACAGAGACTAGAACAGTGCCAGCTTCTCATGGGAAGACGGCTGTGTCACCTCTACAGCACAGAGGAGGCACTGGACAGGAGGCCATCTGAGGTTTGCAGGGGCTGTGGTGGGAGTCTTAATTTTCCTTTCTGTGCCCAGGAGAAATCTTTTCCTATGTTTGCTCCTCATGCCTCCCTTAGGCTTCAGTGGAACTTCTAATCACCAAAAGACTGGGCAGTTGGTAAGAAACTCAACACGTTCTCCCCAAGGACCTACAGCCAGGGAGATCCCAAAGGAGGCCCCTATACAAGAACATTTACTCAGAACCCAGTGGAAGTCTAACACTACTTCTTTCCATTAGGTCCTTTTAGTCCTGGTCTTGTCTTTCCAATCACAGCTGTATATCTCTTTACCCAAGTAAAAGAGGTGACATCCACATGTCAAATGTATGTCTGTTTCTTTATGAGACACTGAGAAATATATGAAACAAAATGGGATTTTTTTTTTTCCAAGTTGCTCCAAACGGATGTACAAGTTTACAGGAAGCAGAAGTCTCTCTAGGGCTGGGGCTGTAGCTCAGTGGTGAAGCACTTGCCGAGAATGCACTAGTCCCTGGGTTTAATTTCTTGTAGAGGGAGGGAACAGGGATGCATGGGGAGAGATGGCTTATGCTTTCAAAAACTTCATTCCTTCTAGATTTTACAATCCCCTTTACTTCTTGTTTGGGTCCCAAACGAGTTTTATGTGTGCCATCACGAGTAAGAAGCCATCCCAGGCACCTCCAATAAGAGGTGAATAAAAACAGAATCGTAAGAGGCAATTAAGGTTCTCTGTTTTGTCATTAAGAAATAAACTTCCAGAATGGAATACCAGTGTCTCCTGCTTTTCTCTCCCATCAGCAAGCGGTTTGCATTCCAACCAAATACTTTAAATAGTCTGAGTTAGAAACACCCTAGAGGAGATCCAGGTGGGAAGCACACAAATGCTGAATATTAATTAGTTTGAGATTTGTGGTTTCTGATTCCTTCATACCACAGATTAAAAATGAGTAGCCAGAATACAGTCAAATCTATGGTTGTTTTCCCTTGTTGCCTGGAGCGGCATCATCATCCGTTGTCTTAGACATGAATCTCTTGAGAAAAACTGGTGCTCCAGCGAATCTCATTCCAAGCCAGAAGGAAGGAACCCGGCAGTGAGGCCTCAGCTGGTTCCCACCCAACCTGTTACCACTAGCCACAGAAGCAATTTAACATCTTTCCATTGCATGGAAGTTGAGCCCAGGCTCTGGAAAAGGGACAAAAGAACAGTCCCTCCTCCACGCACACTCAACTTTATTAGTTGGGGCTTGTCAACCCATCCCTCTAGGCCTCATCTTCCCCCTCTGTGAACCCCAGTCATACATTGTTATACACCATTTTCAGGAGGGAAGGAAACATTAGCATCTTTGCCAGAGGGAAGAGAGTGAGGAGCACTTTCACACCGCCAGCTGGATCAGTTCTGTGAGGTTCGGTGGCATTTACCTTCCACCTCAGTGCACTTCTGATGTTTACTCTCATGGCTAATGACAACTGTAAGTAGTAGTAGTTTTTGTTTTATAATACTCTTCCACTATCAATTTCAAGGAAGTCTCCTTCTATAAGAGTAAAGAATATATTCCGTTGGGCTACAGACCCACTGTTATAACTAGGCTTGGCTTGGATGCTCTAATCAGAAAACATAAAAAAAACATAAAAGCCTTGAACATCCCATGCTTAAAGAATGATTTGGGATTGGCAAACAGGCTTTAAAAAAAATGTAGCAACATGGTTCTGCAAACTTCTAAGCAGTAACAATATGTCATTAATGTCTCCCAAAGTTCTTAGTCAAAACTATCTGAAAGATGTTTGGCTAATTTTCTTATGATGAGTGGCTTCACGTGTCTGAATCAAATACCATTTATAAAGTGGTTTCTTTGTTTGCAAATAATTATTTCTCAAGGTAAATATTTGATTCAAACTTGTGTGGTATTAAGGGTTCATGATTTCCAATACCAAATGTGGAAATCACCATATTTTTAACCCTACTTATGCTGAAGATTGTAATTATTTCATGAAATTCATATTTGTTACCTAGAAAAATTCAAACAAGAATTTGATGAGAAAACAACTTCATTATGTTCTGTTGTTATGGGTGTTCCAAAAATGGAACATGAGGCATTGAAGCATGAAGCATCTGGAAAATATATCAATTTCCTTTTGTGAATGTTTGAAATTATCAAAATGACTCTTGATTTTCAGGTGTCTTTCTATGACGTTAATGCTGAATAGGCAAAGAACTTGTCCACAGTGTGCAAAATTAATTATGACACTTTCTAAGGGAAAGTTTAGTTACTGGTAAATAATTCTCAGTAAATGGTGATACCAGCCCTCCAGTCAACGATAACTTCATTTGGAGTACGTTCAATGAACAGGGGCTAAGAGCCCTGATGCAAGGAGACAGATGACTCTTGGCCTCTTCCTTCTGCAGAAGAAGATGATGCTCAAATGATCCAGCAAAAATAACAGCAGCTGCGGTGGAAGGAGGGAAGGGAGGGATCAACCACAACAGGGAACCGAGGAGGCCACATTAGGAGTTACTGGGGATTCAAAGAAGGCCAGACTCACCTGGGTTTTGAAAGATAACTGCTTGACAGGTAGATAATATGGGCAGTAGGATCTTTACAGTTCAGCAAAAATGCAGAGATGGTGACACACTAAGCAGACTGTATATGGAGACATGAACATGAAACTTAAGTGAGGGATGAAGGCCAAGAGGTAGTTAGGAGTAAGACCAGAGGAAGCCTTAAATGAGTGGCTCAGCGAGCTGATGAAACTTAAATCTGTCAAGGACACAACGTGAGAAAAAAGTAAGGAGCTCAACTTAATAGCAATAGCAGTAGATGGAAGAGAGATGGTAGCAGCCACAAGGACTTAAAGCACTTCATTCTTGGCTGGAGGTGAGGGAAAACATAAACCAACTATTGTAAGGTTCTTTCCTAATGTAGTGTAATATTATCGGAAGACAGACTGTAACTGATTAAACATATACAATATAACCCATACAGTACCCCACTAATGAAACCATACAGTAGCCACTAATGAAAAAACCAGACATATAGCTAATGTTGTGGGTTGAATTGTGTCCACCTAAACAGATACCTCAAAGTCTAACCACCACAGGCATATGTGAATGTGACCTTATATAGAATAGGGTTTTTGCAGATGTAATCACATTAGATAAGGTCCTATGAGCTGCAGGTGGCCCTTAAATCCAAAGACTGCTATTTTTATAAGGAAAAAGAGATTGGGAGACAACAGGCTCACACACATAGGGAAGATGGTTGTGTGGAGATAGAGGCAGGAGATGGAATAGTGCAGCTAGCTATAAGGCAACGAGCACAGTACCAAGATTGCTGGCAATAAACAAAAACTAGGGAGAGCAAGGAAGTGTTCTTGCCAAGCAGCCATTGTAGGCAACATAGCCCTGCCAGCACCCTGAGTTTAGACATTTTGCCTTTAGACCTGTGTGTGAATAAATTTCTGATAGTTTGAGACAGGCTGTGGTAGCCTGTTATGGCAGCCCTAGAAACTAGTATAGCTAGTAAGCCAATCATGAAGACAAAATGTAATAATTAAAAATACTCATCCCCAAAAGAAGGTAGAGACTAGAGAGCTGGATACAATCAGGAAGATAGTAGTGGAACAACCACTTGAATGAAACAGAAGATAGACTCTCAGACCTTAAAGACAGCATTGCAGCTAGTGATCGTGAAAGAAAGGATCTCTTAAAAATAACACAGGAACAGCAAATAACAATTCAACAGCTGCGGGGCTGGGGATATAGCTTAGTGGAATAAGCGCCTGCCTAGCAGGCGCAGGGTCCTGAGTTCAATCCCCAGTATCGCCAAAAAAAAAAAAAAAAAAGAACAACAACAACAAAAATTCAACAGCTGCAAGATGAAGCAAATAAAAACAATATAAGCCTGATAGGTGCCCACAAAGGAGGAGAAGGCGAGATGAATGACATAAAAAGACTATTTGAAGCAGTGATAACAGAAAATTTCCCAAGCATGGGACAAGAACCTTATATACACTTAAGTGAGGCATACAGAACCCCAGTTAGCCATAACCAAAATAAATTTACACCCAGACACATAATAATCAAGATCCCATGAACTGAGCAAACAACAGGATGTTAAAAGGGATGGGTGGAGCGCATTTCTACCTGTGTGTGGGTGGGTCATGGAGTTGTAGCCTTGTCTGGTCCCTAGTCCTTTCCACTCTGACTCTTCCCCTGCTCTGCTTCCTAGCTGCCATGGGATGAGCAGCTCCTCTGCCCAGATCCCTCCACCATGCTGTCCCTGCCTTGGCGCCAGTCAACCATGGACTGAGAACCAGGAGGCAAGATAAATCTCTCCCCCATTAGGTTTGGGTGTGGGGTATTTTGTCCCTGTGACAGGAAAGTAACCAATACTTCTCTCCTTGAAAAAAGTAAATATAGCTAGCAACAAACAGCAAATTTATACTGACGGAGCCTTGGATGGTTAAACCTTTTTCTTTCATTAGTTCTTCCTATTGTCAAGCTCTTGTAATCTAGTTATGATCAAAAACATTAGTTTGCACTGACAAATAACCAATATGATGTTAGGACAAAAAATAGCAACCTCAGTACCCCCTGAATTTGAAGGCATAGAGTGGATAGGTAAGTTCTGTATATTTAACTCTTGGGGCATTGAAAGGTAGAAGTAACCCTTCTGAAAACTCAGAGAAAAATCTTCCAACATTTTCTGAAACCTAGGTAAAAAAAACTGGTAATCAATAAATATTTGATTGACCTAAATCATGGAAACTTGGCCGAGTTACTTACTATTTCCTCATCTGTAAAATACAGAAAATAATAGTAATATGTTAGGGCAGTTGTGATCATTTATTTTAGAAATATGTTTGTCTTTGAGTTCAGAAGACAGAAAGTATTGTAAGTCTCCAGATAACTCTTTGTAAGGGAACATCCATATTTTCTGTACAATTAAATATTTTTATGTAATGTTTAATTTTTATTTTTTTAAACCTGTGCATTACAAATATTTTAAAAGTGTTTTATAACTATCATGTTTACTTAAATAGAATAAGTCATAATACATTCACAAATTCTTAATGGCTACAGTAGTGACCCTAAAGCAGTATTTATTCTATTTGCCCCTAGCAATGGGCTGTAAGCTTTGAGAGGCTACTGTTCTACACCAACTGGCCTGAGCTATCTTATTTCTGTACAATGATCAAAACTGCTGAAGTTTAGCTCTGCTCTCCTCTCAAATGGGTCTACAATTTGCCAGTTCTCCCAGTTTCTGCTTCTGATATTTAACAGAAGAAAGCTTGCATACCAGGAAGTTTTCGGTTATAGCCTTTTCTATGGTGTAGGATGCATGGAATTCATGACTGTGCATAGGATCACTGAGTGTCTGGCATTACCCCAGTCCGGCTGGACAACTGCACCTCCTATTTACAGTTGTAGATAAGCTGGGACCCACTGATTTCTTATACTCTCAAATAACAGAGTACTTGATACTATCAAAAGCCTTATCTCACAGCACCTTGTGCTTTGGTATCTTAGAGCTTTTCATAACAGAAGTAAGAAAATGAGTGGCGTTTGGTAAAAAGAGAGAGAAGAGCCATAGGGTGTTCAAAGGATGCCAGGAAGCCACGAAACACTGGCACCCTTTTGAACCTTCCATGTTCATTCAGTAAATTTCAACTATGCTATAAGTAAATTATATTTTATACAAATATGCTAAGCCCATTTTGCTGTAGACATCTGTCATCAAAATGCATCAGGTGCTAAATCTGGCGCGTTGTATTAAGCAGTGTATGGACTATAAACAGGAGTAGAAATTATGGAAGTATATAACTTTAGAAACTGAGTAAAAATAGCAGCATAATTCACTGTTAATTAGATGCCTACAGGTGAAACGATCACTGGCTCTTTAGCTGTAATTTCAAGATATTTTATGACTATAACATTTTGCAAGTACAGTTTATTTGAATATACTTCATCGATTCATCAAAGTCTATCTTTAAAATGCTACCCCCATGCCATGAAAACTACACGCACACTCTAGAAATGAACCACCGAACATAATGCAATTTTAATTCAGTAAAACAAAACATATGCACTAAACAACACTTCATCATTTAATACCACGATGATAATTTTTCAAGGGAAACAAACACAACATTCAAACATCTAATGGCATGGCTGTCAAGTCTCCCAAATCCGCTTCCACTGACCTTTCCAGTCTTTATCCCCTACTATGCCTCTTCACCCAATTATTGGTTTCAGAATAAATTCTCATACTTCCTAATACCACGCCTCTATCCAGAATGCTTTTCATGCCCCCACTGGCCTATGGTGTCTCCACAGCTAACACAACTGGCCTATTTTCCAAGAAGTAGTCTTTGAGCAGAAATAATCTGTCCATGTTCTTATCTCCATGGTGCTGGGTACAGTTCCGCATTTCTTAACAAGGGAGATAGGTTCTGAGAATTGCACCATTAGGCAATGTCCTCTTTGTACATACTTCACAGACTGCACTTAGACAAATCTAGATGCTACAGTCTACTACACACCTGGGCTGGATGCTACAGTCTACTACACACCTAGGCTGCATGCTACAGTCTACTACACACCTGAGCTGGATGGTATATCTTACTCTTCCTCAGGTCACAGTGAACAACAACAAAAACCCCACAAGGTTAAATCTAAGAAAAAGTAAGTGATCCAACCAAGAGATGCAGTAAACACGAGATGTGTGAGCTGCTGCCAGTGTAATATGGCATATTGCTTTACAGTAACTTTAAAAATAAAAGTAGTACATTGTAAACAAAATGCTTAAAAAGTATAGCAAATACTTAAAGCAGCAAGCCAGTCATTTATTATTATCAAATGTTATGAACATGCTGTATGTTTAAAGGACTGGCGGCATAGTAAGTTTGTTCACACTAGTGTCATTACAAATACAAGGAATATGTTATAGCTATGGTGTCACTAAGTGGTAAGAGATTTTCAGTTCCATTATTAGCTCCCTGAATCACAGTCCCGTATGGAGCGTATCCAGTATGTGGCTGTCTGTGGTACTCTCGCACATGACCCCTGTGCTGTGGCTTTTCCTACAGCATGCCCACGGCGTGCTAATTACTTACCTCCCACATGTATGCAAGCTCAGTTCTACAGCTCTATGCCCACAGAAACTACCCTGAAGCTTCTGTAGGTAGTAATGCTATCAAACATAACCTGAGTATAGTAACTGCAACCATATCATGGAAATCCTAGACCCAAAGAAAAAAAATTATATTTTTAACATTATATAATACAGAACAGTTACTTGTGGCATCTCTGTAACAATCTTAAGGTTAGGAAAAAATGTTTGGCTTCATCCACTCTGTATAAACTCCTTAAATGTTAAATGTTAGCTAGTAAATTTTAAAGCACGAAATGACTTTTTTCCCCTGTGGCTTTATATAGAACCAAAATAATTGTGACATGAGCTCGGGGCCTCTGTGAATGCCTGATACTAAACTCCCACAGCGGGGTTTCACGTGGTGGCTTATTATCAGACCCACATAGAATAAATGTGGTCAAACTATCTATAAAAATCTGCTGTGGGACCCAAAAATATTTTAAGGGCTTATATAAGCTTAGAGATTTGACACTTAAGTGATAACAGAGAGGCACACACAGAAGGAAAATTTTTAACAGATTCAGAAGGGTTTTAAACAATGACACCGTACATTTTTACAGGACTCCTGTAAAAATACAGACATGTAAATGTGGTATCAAGTGGCAATATTTTTACTTACTTCTCTGCATAACAGGTCACCTTAAAACGGCTCTCAGGCTTTTTGTACATGGCAGATCCACCTCCTGAGTGCCACAAGAGGTGGCTCGGAAATCGGTGCCATATCTCACATATAATTCCTACTCCAGAGCTGCAGCTGTCACCTGCTGCTTTGGGATTGGCCTTTGTTCAGAGGATGGGATAAATTTTTTCTTCTACACCCAAACCCAGAGGGACACACCAGCTTTGAATCCCAGCCAACAGCTCTTTGCTAAAAAAAGAATATAAACCACAGAAGAACAATACCGATACTAATTAATACTAATACTAATGGAAGTAATCTTCCAAAATCTTTTGGTTTCTCTTGATCCCTTTGTCCTACTGGAGAGTGCCAGAGCTAGGGAACAAGATTTGGGGAGCTGGCAGCAAGAACACTTAAAAGAGTTTCTCACTGATTGTAACCCACAGCCAACTCTGCTCACCTCTGCAGTGGCAAAACAAACACTCACAGATTAAAAACTACTTTTAGAAACCATCATTTTCACATCTTTGCTCACCAAACCTTCTTATGGGAATCATTGCAAAAAAGATAAAAGGACTTGAGAGTCTATGCTAAACATCTGCCAGCTCTCATAACCGCCACTGCACTGACCAGAGGACTCAAGTGGGACAACTATAGATTTCCCCAGGCTGTCTGTGTGGCTGTTGCCCACAACTGGGGCCAGGGTGCTACTTGGCAGCTAATGAAAAGGAGGCTCAGAGGTGAAGAGAAATGTATGCACAATGGCCCTGGGAAGTGTCAGGTCTAGAGATCAAGTCATGGTATCACTAATTCTAGTTGACCATGCATTTGCCTACTCATGGCTTATCTCCACAGAGGGGCTGTTCGTCTTTCTTATGAAGAAAGATGCAGACAGTGAAGGACCTGAAGAGAGGGTGGAAGCAACCGAGCATCTGAGAACAGGTCCAGCGCGCTCGGCAGCCCAATCCCATCTCTGACAGTCACCTTCTGCCGACTTTCCACCGCACTACTGTGCACCAGCAGCAAGACACAGGGATGCCCAGGGCCACAGCACCACTGCAGAAACCCCGCCCTGGGGCCCACCACGCCGCTGCCAGGCACCCATCCTGCTGCCCTTGGCTAATCCCAGACAGCCCCCACTCTTGGAAGAACTCTGCCTTCAGATTATTCAGCCCACCTCCCCGAGGAAGCAAAACCAGCACACGCTGTCCTCTAGCACAAAGCCTCGCTCTGGGTCTTGTGGTCAGCTGCCTCCTTTCCTCCCCCTCACAGACAGTCATGGCCCCTGATTTGGGCCGAGCAGCTCTGTGCTGAATGTTACCCTTTGTCTCAGGAGCCCTGGGCTGCCTCTGCCGACTGGAAAGCCTGAACAACAGTGATGAATCAGAGTATTTATTTTTGAGGTTTTCTCCAAGCTGCCTCTTCATCAGCTCTTAAATAGCAGCATTCAAGCTGCCAGATACTTCCAGAAGTTTGCTGGCCTGGGGTTCCCAGGGGAGAAAACTTTGCCTCCTGGCAACAAATGCAACACTCCATCTGAACGAGAGGCCCAAACTTGATTTCTCCAAGAGACGGTGGCCTACATGTTTAAATTGATTGATTTTTAAAATTGTTTTCAAATCCCTCAGGTTGCATGAGCAACGGTGGATTCTATTTCTAAGCGTGGTGACCTTTTCTACAACTGTTTTATGCTTTTCACTCTTAATTGGTGCCACCACAGACTGCGACTGAGCGAACTGCTTAATCCAGGACAAGGAAACTCAGGCCCTCAAATCTGAACCAAAAGAACAACCTATGGGTACAATGTGGTTTTCTGATATAAACATTTCATCTGAAAGTTAACTGTTCTTACTAAAATCGAAAGCTTAAGTAAAAGAATGAAATAATCAGCCTTAACATGAAGAAACATTAGAATCGGTCACAAATGAGAAATTTATTTTTTGCTCTATCATTTGACCACTCAAAACACATTAAGGTATTTCCCTCCTGAAGCACTGATTTATACACACACACACACACACACACACACACACTACTCAAGTGGACAATTACAAGACTGCAAGGAGGTGAAAGTTTAAAAAAAAATGGGGAAGGAATACTACACAGAAAATCAACGATAGACGAAATTCATCTCCAATAAAGATCATTTCAGTACATTCGCTTGGGAACAGATAAGCATAAGTGAGTGATGAAGAGGTCAGCGGGGAGTGATGGAAAAATGTCCTTTTGTGACATCTAGGGCGAGAGAAGGTCAAAGGGCAGAAGCACAGCTGCTAATGTGACTATTCCTTCAGTGAGGGCCTCATACTCAGGGGCACAGGGAAGGGCATTCCTTTGCCACTTGCCTGGAGACAACCCTCTCGAATCCTTCAGGCAGATCACGGCATTACATAATATGCTTACGTCCCAGGTGCCAGTAAGGCCCACAATTGGACCATGACAGGATTGCCAGCAACGGGTGAGACTGCAAAAGCTAAAAACAGCTGTCACCTGTTATCTGCTAGACATTCTACCAGATGTTTTAGATCTACTCATTATTTAACACACACAAGGACACCCTGGGGGACTAATAATCCTCTCAGCTTGCAGAAGATGGCTAAGGCTCGGAGAAGTTAAGTAACAAAAGAGGCACAGCTTTATGTGACAGAGCTGGGTTCCAGTGCATTTTCTTTACCCTGCTCAATACATTTGCCAAAGGGATTGGCTCTGAGCTCTGACTGCTTCCCACAAGAAGTCCTAGGTAACATCAGGAAAATGAAGAAGCATCATGCAGAGGCACCTCTTACTCAATGGAAACACAAATGGCTAAGAACTTCAGAAATAGGGAAGTGGACAATAATTTTCTTCAGTGAAACTTTTGTACTTTTCCATGGCTAGAATGAGAAGAGAAGATGATGTGTCTTAAATACACACCAAGGAAAGTTTCATCAGAATAGAATCTCATGGTTTTTCTGAATACATGTCACATGAAGACCAAAGAGCATTTGGATCACAGAGAAAACCTGTCTAAAGAAAATCTTCCCAACAATATTAATTTTAACTGGCATAATCTAAGGAATTGGAATAATCTAAGGAATACATAATTTAAGGAATCTTGCCTGTAGAGCTAATCAAATGCTTAGCCCTTAACAAGCCAGTGATTCTTACTATCACCTCCTAAAACTCATACTTGGAGCACCAAAGTTTAGATTCATTCAAACTTTTTTACCTGCTCAATGATTCTTACCTGCAAGGTTATATACATGTGACCCACACTAATTTTTATTGTAAATTATACTAACAACTTACTTTGGTTGAGATGGTTTTGAGGAACTACAGCTCTCAAAATTTCTTACCTCCAAGATGAGACCTATAACCTGTGATCCCAAATCATTTTTACTATAAGTTAAAATAATAACTTATTTCACTTGAGGTGGTTTTGGTGAACTGTAGTTCTCAAAAGGGAGGAAAATAGGAGGGAGATTTGAGAGTATTATATATTTTGATCACTTTTGATCTTGGGCAAGGAAGAATTCTCCATACGTGGCTACAGGATAAATTGCTATGAGTAAAAACAGCTTCAGGAGCACTGGGAACTTCCCTGAGAGTAAAGTTCTCAAAGAATGACTTATTAAAACCCGTCACAGAGATTCTACAAACTATCCTGGGTGAACCGGAGAAAGGATGCCAAGGTTCCTGCGCCAGGCACCATGTCAGCTCCTTGAGGGCAGGTCCAAGTTACTCACCACCTTGTGTCTAGCACTCAAGTCTGTGGCCTGGCCCAAAGGGGCACCCAATCTAATGTGTGCTGAAGGACCAAGGAACTGAGGAGCGGGGCAACTGTATTTTCTTTCCGAATGTGTGTACAGGATTCTCCCACACAAGGCACTGCAGGAAACTGTAATTCCCCTGGGGGAAGAGCAGATGGAGCCTGTCTTTTTAGCCCTAGCTACTAATAACCACGAGGATGCTAACAGCAGTAACTACCACCATTTATAGCTGCTACTGCTGTAGCGTGGTGGTGACATCAACAGCAGCAGCCACAGCAGGGATAAGAAAAAAGCCCCAGGTCACAGCCCAGGAAGTCAAGAAGCCAAGATTCAGCCCAGGTCTTCTGATTCTGCAGTCCGCCATGTCTGCCCCGTACTAATCACATTTCAGATATTTTAACTTGCATTGTCCTTTTCCCAGAGCACACAATCTTATATGTGCCATAAGCTCACAAAGCCTTTCCTTGTGAGTTCTGTTTTCAGATTTTGCGAGTGTCTCTTCGCTCTTGTCTGAATGAACCCTCCTTGACCAGCGGAGAACCCATGTGGGTGTCAGGTGTGAATGCAGATGGCCGGCACTGGACAGGGCACAGCAGGAAGGTTGTAGCCCCCAGATAAATGACTCACACACTGCTTTCTCCTCAGAGCTTCTCAACACAACCGTAGGGCACTGCCACCCAAGGCCGTGGCCGGTAACCCGCTAGGGGGACATTTGAGCCACACCAGGGTGGGAAAAGCAGGGCTCATGGAAGGAAAAGCAGCACCTAGCGAAAACCCGGGTAAGAGCAGAAGGTAAAAATTCATAGTTCTTAGCGGATACAAGCTAATGGCTATCCAACGTCCAGGCAAATAATTAATAAACAGAGAGGTGAGAAGGGAAAGAAAATAATGCTGTCCACTCAATATGTCCTGGGCACGACAGTGTTTTGACACAATTTTTCACTCTTATTTCAAATGCAGGCATTTACTCTAATGGAAAGCGAGTCAGGCCACTGGAGGTCTGGCTTAGGTATGAACACCCGCAAGGCAGCGCGGTCCCCTCTTCAGAAAGGAGGGAATACTCCACAAGTCACTGTAGTCTCCCAGGGCTCAGCGATCCTCTATCTATTTTTCTTGTTGTTGAGGAAACAGAGAAGGCGGGAGACCTATAAGCAGTAGGGAGACCCCTCCAGAACAGAGAAGGGAGGGATGGAGTCAATGGTGGCCAGGTATGAAGCACAGAAAAATGGTGCCTGGGGTGCTGGTGGCTTGCAGACCTCCTCAAGAGCCATTTTTACAACCCTGAGAAAGCTGGGACAGCACAGCCCTGGTGAGGATACCTGCATGCAAGTAGAAGCCTATATGAGGCAGGGTTGAGGGGATCTGGGTTCAAAATGGAGCAGGTTAAAGGAGCTACTCTACCAATTTATGTCCCATTCACTTTCTCTCAAAACGTCAATATCTTTCCCTGCCATGTGCTGGCTTGAGGTATGAGCCCTGGCCTGATGGACACCAGAATGACAGATGGCCTATTTATTCTTAAGACTATTTTAAGTAGGCTGCATCCTTGGTGAGTTTTCTCTACCTGCAAAAATAGAAGAAGTGCAAGACACAGTAGAGATGGGCGATGAAGAACAGTTAAAAACTGTGAATTCACAAATCAGACTACAGGTGTTCAAATCCTGCCTGTCCCTTATTAAATCCTGGACAAGTTGTGAAACCTCTCTAAGCCACTGTTACGGCTTGTGTTGGGGTGTCCCCCCAGAAGCCTCATGCAGTCAAGGGGCAAGATTCTAGAGTTTCTGATCGATTCCTGGGCGTGAGTGCTAAACTTGTCCTGGGGCGGGTAGTTTGTGCACAATGTAAGGGAGGGAAAGAGGCTACTTGCCTCCTCTCCTTTTGTTCTTGTTGCTTTTGCTGTTTTCCTCCACCATGAACTGCTGCCCTCTGCCACGTGCCACTCTGCCTTGGAGCCAGCCAAGTATGGACCGAAACTTCCACAAACTGTGAGCTAAATAAACCCTCCTTTCCTTAATTTTGGGTGTCAGGTATTTTGCCTGAGCAACGAGAGAAAAGTCACCAAGACGCCTACCATGTCCAATGGAAAGGCAGTGATGCTAACTGAACAACCTCAGAGTTTATAGAGATGATTCAAGGAATAAACTCACAGAAGTGCTGACTGTTCGACACATACAGGGTAAATGATCAACTATCATTATTCCTAGGGTGATGCTGGTGAAGCACTGCATGCCGTAGTCCCGTTAAAGTTAAAATGCATTCAAATCAGAATTGCTTGGATCAGTACAATCAGTATAGGACACTGGGCTGCCTAGGACAGGCAGACACTCAGCCTGCCCCGAGCAACTCTTCTCTATATCACTGCCAGGAAGGAATGAGACAGACACACTCTGAAAGCTTACTTCTCCATCTCCCTCATGCTGAAAGTTTACTATTCAAACACCCTCGGCCTAAAAGTTCAGAAAGAGCAACCCGTGGCTTTTAACGATTTAAAAGATAAAACCCAAAAGGAAGTGAGTCAGTTAAGGATCAGAAGTGACCTTTGGCAGAAGTGCTGAAAGGATGGGCCACAGACACCAGAGTCTCCCTCTGGCACACAGACCCCCAGTCTTGCCAGTTAAGAACAATGGAGCCACCACACAGCTCCCATCCAGCGGCAATGTGCAAACACAACATCTGCCTCTGACACAGAAAGCCTGGTCAGCCCCATTAGGGCAGGATGAGACGATGACCAACGTCATCAAAACTCACGGTTTTCTAATAGGGTGGGTATGACCTTTACCTTGCCTCTAAGTGACAAAATCTGTGAGAACCGAATGCTCTATCCCCCACTCATCCAAAGATGGTATATAACAAATACGCACTGGGCCAGAGGATGCGAGGACGGGCTTCTGCTCCGTGGTTAATGTCCACGCCAGAAGTTTGGTTTGCCCTTTGTACTGGGCTTCACAGTAGAACACATTTCCCTGCAGTGGCAAAATGAAGCCTGAGCTCCCCCAGGCTGACAAGAGGAAAAGGGTCTGATGACCAGGGTAGGTGGCAACTTCTGGATCTTTTCTGGTTGCTTATATGAGTAATCCAGGAAGAAACATATGAAAGGCTTAGGTGAAAAAAAAAAAACTGATGGGTAAGAACAGTCTCTAAATCAAGAAGAGGCAAAAAGACTCTTAAAGCTGTCCTCATTTGCTTGGCCAAGTGAAGAATTAATTACAAACCAAGTAGTTAACAGGCCAACTCCCAGTCTTGGGGGTGATTTGTTTCCAGACACATGGCTTTTCACACACCCATAGCACCCAGGGGCCTAGGACAGGCAGATACTCAGCCCAGCAAGGGATACAGTTAAATTCTGCTCTGCTATCCTGCCCAGTAGAGGTCAGAGAAAGGCCCATCTTATCTGAAATGACGGTGCACCTGGGTGCAGGGGAAAGGTTCTTTCTCTTTGGCAAGCCTAGTGCGGTCACACTGGTTAAGAGGCGCAGTAGCAGGAAAAGAAAACAGAAAGCAAAACCCATATAATTCTATGAAATTAAAAAAATGGCCTATGACCTTTCCTACACAGTTATAGGTACCTCTTTGAATTTCACTCAGAGGAGAGGACATACAGGAACCAAAAGAGAATTATCTGGAGGATATAACACATAAACCTCTAGCGTGTGAAGTCTCATTTCCTAAAATTTACTCTGAAAGGTTGGTGTTTACTGACCGTCTCAGAATACAATCGCATGCAAGTGGTTCCCAGCCTCCAATTCCCCTTCACCGAAAGGAGGAAAGCAAAGGAGCCTGTTCCGTGCTAAGGCACTGCCCCACCCCATGGTGCTCCACGCGTCAACCGATCTCACTGACGGCATCAGGGGCGAAGCCTGGCCTTACGCACCCTTGAGGGAGAGGACGTACACACCAACTTTCAGCAGCAGAAGGGAGGAAACCAACTTGCCTATGGCCACAGCACTTGATGGCAAAGGCAGATCAGCAGCAGAGACACAGATGGGAAAATGAGTCTCAGCCAGCCGGTAGAGAAGGATCCTAACCCATGCAAACAGGAGAATGGTAAGGTAGCAACTAAATTAGAAGGGTGAATACAAGTTTACAAAAAAAAGCATGAATCGATAGTATTAGGAAAAAAAGTCTGGTGAAAACAATCACAAAAAGAGAAACAATTATCATAAGACTTTTTAAAAGCCTTCAACTGGTTCCTTAATTCTTCTGAGCAAAGGTGGCTGACAGAGCCCCAAGGGCCCCAAGGTTTTTAACAGAAGTGAGTCACTCGTGGGAAGGAAACACATTCCCCAAAGACAAAGGCATCTGCAGCTTCCCCCTTGGAAATTCACCCTGATGTGCTTAGAAGTGGAACGCGGTGCTCCAGAGTGAAGGAGCTAAATAATGCAAGAGCAAATCCACAGAAGGCTCACGAGGTGTCTGGCTTCACGCACACTAAAGTGGAAATGCACGGTTGCTTAGTTCCTCCGCTGGGAGCCTGCACGTGGCTTCTCTCGGGGAAATCACACTCCACTGCTGGAACATGGGCTCCAGACTGTGAGGTCTAGGGGAGGAAAGGGAAGCAGCGCAAAGACACTTTAAAAAAGGAAGCCCTCTCCTTTGAGCCCTGGTTGCTACACAGGGGCTTGCAGACACCCCTGTGTTGCCTGGAAGCCCTGAGTTTCATGGGATACAGGCTGAGGCCAGCTGACGATGCCTTAGGTGTAAAAAGGAATGGGCAGCGGGGGAGCTTTTCCTGAGCATTGCTGCTACTCTCGTGAATGGTCAGAATGAGCCAGCACTGCCAGGAGGCCACTGCAAGGTGCCATGTAAAAGCCTGGACTCAGGCTGCTGTACCTGAAACACAATAAACGTGTGACTCACCCAGGCAGCCACAACCAGAGATTCTTTCAGCCTCCTGCTACCAGCTACAAAAGGAGTCTTTCACCCCATGCAAACCACTGAAGGTAGCTGAGTCTAAAAGGGGGAGCCTCTCAGCCCTTGTTTCATTGAAGTCACTTGGTATTTCCACTCCCACTTGAGAGACGTGCATGGAATTGCTCTGGGACCTGCTTAAACTTCAGTCCTTCTGTGAAAACTTCCTTAGGAGATTCTAAGGTTCAGCTGGGTCCAGGCCGAGAACTCCTGGTGCACAGCATACCTAGAAGAAACAGCTGCAGAAGCCAAAGCCAATGTGGCTAATCAGGCCTTGCAGTTGGCCTCCCACTGCTCAAATCAGTTCACCTAGCTTCTGTGTGGGGAGGTCCCCTGGTACCTCCGGCTTTCCTGTGTTTTCTGAGTGAATAGGAGCCAGCATATTCCCACTAGGGGCAGAGAATGTTACTGAAAAGATCTTAATTGTCGGAACAATCTAGGCAATTAATTAAGCAACCACGTGTATCCTTGTTATGAGAAGACAAGGAAGTCCAGCATGAGGTACTGGAGGTGCCGACAGTGATACCCACGGCAGTGCGGGAGCACAAAGACGATTTTCTAAATCTCTACTGTTTGCTGCAATATTATCACCTCTGAAAGGCAGGAGAGAAATATTACCATTTTAAGCCTTGTGGTTGTACAGGAATTGCAGCAAAAGCATAGAAATGAAATTCCTGGGTTCTCTTGCACGGCTTGTGCTGAGAGAATACCGTTAAGGAGGTCAGGGAGTCCTTTTCCTTCATGCTTGAGAAACATGCGGCTGATTCCTCTAACAGCAGCAACAGCAAGAAGAAAATGTACAAAGTTTGGGAGCGGATGCTTCCCTCATTTCTCAGGAACAAGGAACAGAGGATATTGGGAAAACATCCATTTTTCTCCCCGTGTAAACTGAGAGTCCAACAGAGCTGTAAAACAGACAGCGAATTGCAAAGCTCCTGTTCTGCTTTTTATAACTAACCATCCCTATCACTGCAAAAAAAAAAAAAAAAAAAAAATAGATGTTAGTGGCTGTTTTCTTTCCGCCTCAGTATTTTTCAGTGTCCCTGTTTGGGGGAACCTCAAAAATAGACAGTGAACTAAATGGTGAGGCTGACTTTGCCATCCACAGGTGCATGTGTTAGGAAGACTTGGCATTTTAAAATCTTTTGGTTTCATGATAATACAGATGGAACATTCCTAATCTGAAAACCTGAAATGCTTCAAGCATTTCAGATTCTGATTTTTTTGGATTAAGGATCTGCCAACCAGTAAAGCATATGAAAAATATGTCAAAATTCAAAATATTCCAGACTCTAAAGCACTTCTGGTCCTAAGTGTTCCAGATAAGGGATTAACTCTTACATTCCTGTGTGTCTCTTTCATTCCGTTGCTCCAGGCAGAGGACAGTCTTTGGAGTAAAGGCAGTCGGCTTTTATCTCTACCCTCACAGTTCAAAACCCCTGATGAACTTCCAGACAGGAAGGGTTCTGGCCAGCATACATCATGCAGCGGCCAATCAAAGGGAACCGAACTTGAGACTAGAGCCAAACTAACGTCACTGACTTGCCAAGAACTGCTAAGGGTGCATTATATTGAAAAGCCAAAGCCAAAGGAGCACGATTCATCATGTGGTCCTGAGTGACAGAGGCTGTCCTAGTCCCGCCCTGACTCAGCTTTCCTTATGGTAGGCTGCAGATCTGGGATGACACATGAAGATCAGAGAAGGAGACAGGGGCAGTATCTGGAGTGAGTCAGACGAAACAGCAAGTGGGTCTGATTAGCCTGTACATCAGGCAGTGCAATCCGCAGCTTATTTTGAGGCTTACGGAGAGAATTTTGACTCTGATTTGGCCAGCTAAGCTGCAAGCCGCAGCACTCAGACTTAATAGGAGGACTTAGGAAAATGAGCAGCAGCCCTGGAGTACTTCCGTAAGGGCATTTCCACAGTGGTCTTCACCTTCCGGTTCAAAATATGTAGAACCAGGCTTGGGATAGAGAAAAAGAAATGAAACTTTTCAAAAATCTCATTTTCCTGGTGGAGAGAAAAGTAAAGACTACAAGATTCGGTAATTTCATCAGGCTGCCTCCAGGAAGAGCTCATTAAATAATGGTAATTTTTTTTTTTTGCCCACAGGTACAGGGGGCAGGGAGCTTGCGAACCCACAGCCACCATGGCCCTGGCCACAGATCCATGAGGCATGGCAAAGGTATAAGCTCCTTTTACCAAGGGGAACTAAGCTCTGCAAGGTCACAGCGCTGTGGAGAGGAGGCAACACTAAAAAAATGACTCTTTGGGAACCAAAAGCACACCAGGTCAGCTGCTGAGAAGTGACCAGTTAACCTCGTTCATACTACTTCTTCTAATTTGGCAACCATTGGACAAAACAGGTTTGGGGAGAACATTGCTGTATGCTTTTAATATCTATGATACAGAATGTTACTCTCACCTTAGAGAATTTGATGAAAGTTTGTGAACAAGTTTTAGTTTAATACTAGCATTCAAACTTTTGGAAAGGTGTTAAGTACCATAATAATCAAAGACACCATTTAAGCCCATTAAACCAAATAGAGATTTAATAAATATAAAAAAGAAAATTAAGAAAAAGACACCCCCCCCCCCGCTTTAAGGCTAGAACTGTTTGCTACCCTCACACATGAAAACCCAAGCTCCTGAATCATTCTGCTAGGTTTATATGTCATTGGCTTGATTTTGAACTTCAAATGCTACCTTTTTTTTCTTTCTCTACCTGTGAAAAATCACCCACTGCCTCTTATTCTTAAATCAGTCAACCAAAGAAAACTCACAACCACCCAACAAAATGCACCAATGGACTAGAGTACATTCAGTTTTCAAGCATTTCAGATTCTGATTTTTTTGGATTAAGGATTTGCCAACCAGTAAAGCATATAACATGTCAAAATTCAAAACATTCCAGAATGATATGTCCACATATCATTGAAAAGCACCTTCTTTTCCACTCTTCCATGGTGCATTAGTCCATGATAACAAAATACCACACATGTAGAGGTTTTGAACAGCACAGACTTATTACCTTATAGTTTTGGAGGCCAGGGTCTAAAACAAGTCTTACAAGGCTACAACCAAGGGCCGGCAGAGTTCGGAAGCTTCCTTGCCTTTTGTAGCACCCAGAAACCATCTATGTCCGCTGGCTCACAGCTTCTTGATCTTTGAAGCACGACCCTTTGCCCTCTGCTTTTCTATCCTATTTGATCACAGATATCTCTTAGGAGCTGTCATTTACCCACCACATACAGGTACACGTTTATTATATGGCTGCAGCAGTGCACCTGCTACAGTTTTACGTTAGGTGTTTTGTAGAATACTGTATTATAAACGTTGTGCCTATAGTCATCAAGACTATTGTTTTTAAGCCACATAAAAGTCACACACTCAGTTGACACAACTATTTGGTGTTAAGAAGGTGGTCAGTGTAACACAGCGGACAGTTTATGTCTTTCAGATTTTCTCTGTGATGTGTTACAAGGAAGTGATTTTATTAATCAAAAAAGAGGAAGGGAAAATACAAAATGGTCTGAATCTGTGCTGGCCCATGAGGTCTGGGCAGCATCTCCCCACACCGCACCCACGCTGACAGGAGGAGGTTGAGCAGACAGAGGTCCGTGGTGTTTTTCTTGGGAGGCTGGGAAAGCAGGACACTAAACTTCATTGTACACAAAACACAATCAGACTGGCTTTCAGCAGAGCAGAAACAGTCACCCTGTTGTCCAACAGCACGAATGACCTGCACAGCCATCAAACATTAACAGTAAAGACAAAAGCAGCAACTGCCTCCCTCACTGGTACTGTCTGTAATCTGCAATTTATTGACTTGTAAACTTTGGCTCTGTGTTACAGCTTGTGGGTGTGACCAGTACTGGCTGTCAGCGACAGAAATCCAGGTACCTCCTTCTTTCACCTATTTTATAAAAACATACAAGAAAATCACGCAGGGCACATTACAAAAAAGGCCAACAAGAACTGAGCACTAGGTTGGGTAGAGAACTGTAGATTAGAGTTTAATTTGCATCTCATAAACTATACAGTCACATAATGTAAAATAGGAGTCAGCAAACTTTATCTGTAAAGGGCCAGACAGTAAATACCTTCTGCACTGCAGGCCAGTACTTCACTGTACTGCAGGGTGCCAAAGCAGCCACACATGGCATGCACAACAGGCATGGCTGTGTTCCAGGGAATGTTATTTACAAAACCCGGCCTTGGATTGGATGTGGCCCAGTGAGCTGCAGTTTGTAATCCCTGGGGTAGAAGGCAGTGACTTTAGGTTACAAGCAGACTGAAACATCTCCCAGAGTGCTTCTTCCTGGTCTCTAACATAGTTTATTTATTTATTTTTTTGGCGGTACTGGGGATCGAACTCAGGACCCTGCGCTTGCTAGGCAGGCGCTTATTCCACTGAGCTATATCCCCAGCCCCTTCTAACATAGTTTAGTTCTTTGCTCTTCTTTTTTAACAACTCCTGGTTCTGCCATGGAGTCACACACAAATGCAGTGGTGAACTTCCTTTCTGGCCTCAATTTCTTTAACATCAGCCCAATTCAAGCCCTTTTTTACATGACGCTGGGGTTTCTCTACTCACACTAGGGCATATTTCTCTGCCTCTGGACTTTTTGAGCTTAGCTTGCCTTGACCAATGCAATGTGAAGCGAAAATGTGCCCATTACAAGCTTAGAAGGACTCAGACATCATGTTTCTATTCATCCTCCAGGCTTGCACCAGCTCCAGCAAGAACACACCCAGGCTAGCTGCTTCCTTGTCCGAAGAAGATAAGAGGCGGAAGCAGCAGACCGGAGCCACAGCCTCACAATGAGAAAAGCTCCACTAGGCCCAGGAGAGGCCATCTGGATCACATGTGATTTGTAGGTCATGTAACAGGGACTTCTTGATACAGGTTATTGATCATAAAGAGCTTTATTTCAAAGCTACCCAATCATCTCCGCAGAAAAACCATCTCCTATGGACAGTTCTCTAGGTATATAATTTAGCAATACTTTTTCCTAAAAAGTTGTTTTACTAATGCTGACTACTAATAAGTTTTCTCACACCTTCCTCACAGTAGAACGTAGCAGCTTTCATCTGTGGCTCAAACAGATCTTGGCGTGGAAATGCAGTTAGCACACTGAAACTCCAAACCCCTTCACTGCAGTGGTATGCCAGTTTCAGACCATTTTCTACAAGCGTATGGTTTACAATCATTATAAAAGCAATCTGGAACCATGCTGACTTTTATTGTTTACTTACAGAAAATTTTATTGGTAAGGGCACTAAATATTGTTTATAAAGTAATGTGTACAGAACATTCCCAGCCTTTCTTCTCAATTAAAAAATAAGTCTTTGCAAAGAGAAAAAAAGTGTACAGAGGAGCCTTGCTGAGCTTCTGCTTTGTTTGTGGAGACAAATACCCATTTTTCACTTTGGCCTCACAATTTTCATGTAACTGAGTCATGACTTTTACTTCTAATTAAGAAAAACGTCTTGGTACCTAGAATGACGCTGAAGTCTGGCTTAGTCATCTTATACCTGCGTTGTTCTAAGCATACTCCAGCCATCTGCATCTGTGAGAAGCAGGTGCATGTGTCTTAGGAATCTTGTGTCACTTGATCACTATAATATCATACTTTCCAGTGATTTGCTGCCCTCACCAAACACACAGACAGCCGGTCACCAAATTCCAGAGAGTTATTCTAAAAATTTGTCTTTGAGTGAAGAATGAACAATGTGAAAGTCACTTGCCAATGTCAACCTTTCATAACAGATGGGAAATATATTAATATCTACATCAATAAGTACATAAATATTTACAATATCCAACTGTCAATCACAAGACCCCTTTGCCTTTCTGCAGATAGTGAGCACTTTAAGATTTGAAACTGGAGAAATCCATATGGCTGCAGATACACGGCAGCTTGACTGGGCAGGCCACGTGACTTCTGATGCAGGCTAGCTTTAGGGGGCCAAAGTCAGGAGCAAGGAGTGCATCCAGGGATGCCTCTAGGGCTGCAGAAGGCACAGGAGAAAGCACAAGTGGGAACTGCAAGGTCCCTTATGGCCCCAGTTCACAGCCCCACCGTGTCACCTGTGCTGCCTTGTACAGAACGGGAGAAGTCAAAAAGTCACTAGATGAACAAGAAAGAGGAGTATAGAATCTATTTTTGGACTAAAGGTATAGCAAAGATGTGTTATGAGGGAACACAAAACGTGTAGGACAGGGTCTGTCACTGCTCTGCAATACACCACCGAGAGTTGCAGACTCTGCTGTTGCTACGTGAAAGGGCAGTACAGTTTTCATGGCTTGATCACCTGGGAGGTGAGGGAGAAAGTGACCTTGGATAAAGGAAGACATATCCAGATACCTGTCCAAGGTCAGCCACCACCTGGAGCAATAAGGGGGGGGTACCCTTTCAGCATAAGCAGTCCCAGGGCAATTTGTCTGTTCCACTCACTGAGCGATCTCCAGTGAAGAGAGCCCAGCCCTTAGGAGACAAGCAAGGGGGATATGTGAAATTGGAAGAACAGATGTCTCCTAGGAACTCTGAATTGAAAATAACAGAATATTTCTGCAGTGGGAGATAAGAAGGAGGTAGCCTACTATCCGGCATAATGCTAACAGTAAGCATGGGTCATCTGCAGTTACCTGTTTATAAGTCAGGGATTTGGATTGCCCACTGTTAAAATTAGAGAAATGATGTGATAGGATATACCTAAATTGCTCTTTCAAAGTGACCTTCCCAGATGTCCATGCCTTAAAATCAGACAAAAGCATAATAAAAAATACTTTCTGGATAATTCCAATAGAACAAAAATGTTCTTTGTGAACTTTACAGGAATCTGAACTGCAAGCAACAAATTAACAAAACACACAGTCTTCCGCTGAACAATGGACCTTACATGGGGCCAGGGATTGAAAATCACAGAGGCACAATCAATACTTAAGAAAAGAAGGGCAGAACATTTTTGATGGATATTGATGTAGAATGTTGGAGATGGAAGAGCCCTCGCAGATACCTGGCCCCACAGTGTACTCCCCACTCTGCACCCTGTCTACAGCGAGGAAACTGCAGCCTCAAAGTCCAGTTGGCTTGGCTAAGGTCACCCAGCTAGTGGGGAGCAGGGTGACGGGGTAAGAATTCAGGAGTGCAGACTCTGAGCTCTGAGGGCTTTCCGTTCCACCCAGCTGACAGTTTTTAGCCTTACTTGTGGCATAAACAAGCTTTTGAATACAAGCTTTTCAATACAACCAGCTATAAATAGCAATTAGTCAGAGTCTTGTATTAGATATGTTGACATCATCAGAAGGCAATCCTGTTCATCACAAGCCCCTGTGACGCTCACTGTGAAACATCCTGCCCCCTTCATTTCCTCCAGCACCACCCTGGACCCCTTGCCCCAGATCCAGACTGTGTCTTTCTGGCACCTTCCAGCAACGTGAGCTTCATCACACTGTGTCCTGTCTCCCTAAGCCCCCTGAATAATCATGTGTGTTTGCTTTTCTCAGCTGTCTCAACCAAATAGTCCAAGGGGAGTTCGAATTTTCTACTTCTCTATCACATGGCTGCGGTGCCGAGTGGGCCCTGGAGGCACACATTTTGGTGAGGTGTGCCGATGGCTGACATTTGCCAAATGGTTACCACGTGCTAAGCAATAAGCTGTGCCTCTTACTTGCAGTGTTCTATTTACCTCACCCCAAGGCTGTAAGCAGGCAGGATTATTTGCCCTATGCCCACAGATCAAGAAACTGGTTTGCAGAGTTTCAGGGACTTGCTCAAGGTCATATAAGTAATAAACATATCTGATGCTGAGATCTGCCCTGAGGCTAACACTGAAGTTTATGCTTGAACCCTGGTCTTCCCCAGCCAAGACCTGCCTGACTTTGGAGAAGGAACCAGAGAAATGCATTTTGGCAAACCTGCCTGGTGACTTGGAAGCGCAGGCCAGTGTAGGACTCAATGCCCCACGTTCTGAAATCTGTGCTGACTGACTGACCTTACTCCCATTTTTCTGAAACCAACAGTGTAATCAGAGCCTGACCGAAGCCTAGCTTTCCCAGGCAACTCAGGCTGCACACACTTCAGAGCGCTGTCTTCTCCCCTAGACGTGAACTTCAACCCCTCCCCTCAATTTCTAGACACGGCTGGAAACTGGAGAGCAGAAGGCAGTTACTTGTTCCAGAAGCAATAACAGAGCTCATGAAGATGTGGCACCAAGGATCTGTCAGGGCACAGCTTGGGGCAGGAGCGGGATTCAGGGACAGGGAAGCAGATTCACAGTGGGCCTCACTATGAATGGCACCCTATGCCCTCTTCCTTTGGACCCCTGCCTTTTTATTTCAATGGTGCGCGCAAACACACACACACACACACACACACACACACACACACACACACAATCAGATGACAGACCCAGATAGATACTCTTACAGTTTTTCCGAAGTTCAGAATAGACACTATGGTTTATACAGCTGTGTACATAAACTGTGCATCTTAGGCTGTACTCCCTACCCCTCAAACCATGTTTCTAGTTTGCCTTGGGCAGCTGGCCCTTCCTCCCTAGACAAAGGACTCTTTGGCGGTCAGTGGGAACTCTCTGCAAGGGAAGAAGCTGGCTCTTTTATGCTCAGCAACGCAACACCTAGTACTGGACTGAGACTCTGAGAGATCGCAGCTAGGAGCTTTTGATTCTGTCTCTGAGCTTCGCCTCCCTCGAGGCTCACCACCAGCAAGTCCCCCGGCTCCCTCATCGTCCTGTCTCTCGGCTTTGCCAGCAGACAGGAATTCCTTTCTGAAGAGCACAGCTGAGATGATCATGAAGACATACTAAATGCTAAAAGGAAATAAACACAAATGGCGGTAAGTTTTTTTTAAAGTGTGGGTTTTACGCAACCTAAGGTATTCCTACCCAGCCATCGCGGGCTTCACTGGCTTTGCCCCAGACCACCAAGCATCTTGGGGTGCCCACCGGCATTCCTTCCAGACATGTTCCCACCTCCTGGATTCAAGGCTAGATCTGCTGTTTATTAAGAAGCTCCCTGCTGGTAATCTGAGATAGGGTCTCGCTAGGCAGTTTAAAGAAATGTTTTTTTTTTTTTTTTTGCGTTACTGGGGATCGAACTCAGGACCCTGCGCTTGCTAGGCAAGCTCTTATTCCACTGAGCTGTATCCCCAGCCCCTGCTGGTAATCTGAAAAGATTTGTGGTCCAGACCAACAGAAAGAGCCAGGTCTCCACCGTACAGCATAGAAGCCACTTTGGCTACAGATGGAATTAGAGGCTGAGGAGTAGCTAAGGGCCCATGGATGGAAGGAGGAATTCTTTACAGAGCTAATTTAAGTTAGTTCCTCAATTCTTCCTTCACGCACGTATTTCATTTCAAAGAGCATTTGGTATTTTGAGGACTTATCTAAAACTAGAAACCAGGTCTCTTCCCTCTTTCCTGAGCCAGCAGTCTTCACTTGCAAAGAGTAAAGAGATAAATCAATTCTTGACCTCATTTTCTCTGCTTACACACATGGTAAAAATCCATAAGCCCAAGGGTTTATTCTCTGTAACAAATCTGAATTTATCTTAGATTGGTCTTCTTTTCAATACACAGTCTTCTAACTTAGGACTCCTTCAAGAACACAGACCTAGCTAAACTAGATTTACCACTGTATAATTGGATGTTTAGTTTTAGTTGTCCTAATTAGTTGAGAATGTTTTTTTTTTTAAATGTCACATTCAATTTTTCTTAGAAAAAAAGTTGAATCTCATCTTGTCATGTATATCAGCTTCTGGGATCCTAGAGAAAGTACTTATCAGAAAAAATAAGCATAAAAAGCAATTGAAAATTAAAGAGAGCAAGGAAAAAAGTCCTTGTAATCATGCTATTTATTTTTTAATAGCTGAGTTTTATATCTGAATGCTACAAATATATTTGAAACTATAAATATGAGAACTGACTCCAATAGTCATTACATTCATTACTATAATGTGCCAGTAGCACTGTGTCTAAATTCTTATAATACATAAAAACGTGAGTTAGCAATTGCCAAATATCTCTTCTGATGTCTGTGAATACACTTACAAGAGAAATTGCAGACTGCTGCAGAAATCCTGTGTCAGGCATTTTGGGTACATTTCTTTTTTAAGGGGGTAATTTTCCAAATCAAAATCAGTTGAAGCTACATTTTGGCTTATATTCTGGTCCCCAGAGGGTCCTGCCGATGACACATGCCACATAGTATCTGAAACAGCTCATAAATAAAGGCCCCTTGCCTCCTAATATACCAGTGGTGCCCTGGTTTAAGACTTTTAAAACACTGCAGACTTTTAAAAAAAATATTCTATAGCAGGCTTTTAAAAAGCCATAAAATAAAAAATGACAGGCTCAGGAGAATTCCATTGTCTCTGGAATAGCAGCTGCAAGCAACACCAGAATTATTCCATTTTTCCTGATACGTTTGGGACAAATCTTCTAGTTTTCAAACCTAGAAATCAAGTCACATAGGAATAAGAGTGAAGGCTACCAGAATTAGAGAAGAATATGGTCCATTATTTCTTCAGCCTGAGCAAAATTATAAGGCAATTACAAATAATACAATTTATGAAACTTGCATGTTAGAAGAAAAAATAATTGCTAACTGCCTCAACTTTGGTAAGCTGGACTTGACTTGGCTTTTGGTAGTAAGGGAAATACAAATAGTTTCTCACTCAAAACTCCCTGTTCTTCTAAATGCTCCGGAACCCAAATCCACCTTATTTAACACCTTCTTTCAGCAGCGGAGCAGGTGAGCTTGGTGAATGACTAGGAGTCTGACATGGTTGTGCTCAATCATTTCTAAGACAAACCTATACCCATGGGCTGGGGGTCTGGCTCCGTGGTAGAGCACATGCTCATCATGTGTGCAGCTCTGGGCTCCATCCCCAGCATGGCAAAACACAAGACAAAACAAAAACCACACCCAGAAACATGTCCTAGGGTCACGGTTCTCAAGCATGGGGCCTCATCTGGAGAGCTTGGTAAAAACAGGTGTTCCCTACTCGACCCTCAGCTGCTGACTCAGTAAATCCATGGCACATGAATACGCATTGTGAACAAATTCCCCGGGACCCTGAAGTCACTCTGGCGTAGCCCCTTTATGAACCACTTCCTTAAGGACTATGAACGAAGTGGGAGGTACGAGATTAGCGCGTGTCAAACCAGCAGGCACTACTGGACCCTTTATCATCTTTCCCCCAGGTAACCCTCAGGGCTTTTGCTGGGAACACCACCCAAAATGGCGAGGAGAGAAAGGGTATTCCAGGGCTGTGAGACTACTACACATTCAAACTGTTTCCCTCCACCTTAGCCTCTAATCAACAAAATCATACAGATTGCAAAGTACCCTGCATGACTATCTGATGGGGTGTCTTATAATCTGCAAACTTGCTAATTAAACCATTATCACTGGAGGCCTCCAAATAGTCAAAGAAAATTATGCACAGCTGCTTTTCTTCATCTCGGGAGCCAGTTTTTACCTACACATTGTTCGAAATTCTCAAGAGAAATCCCCTTCTTCTGGCTTGCTTCTTTCCCATATCACGCAACGAACTTCCAAACCTTTTTATGCCAGTGAATCTTGTCTTCTTGCCTGGACTGAGGAACTCTTGGAGAGGTGAGCGGATCATAGGGCTGCTATACTGACCAGTGGGTTAATCTCCTATGTTCAGAGTTGAGTGTGCTGTTAGGAAGTGAGGCCCAGCTGGAGGAGGGGCTGGCAGATACGCCAGTTGAGATGGTTTATCTCTGGCGGACGTTCCCTACGTTCTATTTTCTGTCTGCCATGAAGGGAGCACCTTTGCTCCCCACGCATCTTTTTACCATGGATGTTTCTGTCCCAGAGCAAGATTATTGTGGGCCAAACCCTCAGAACCTGTGAGCCAAAATAAATACCTCCTTTAAGTCACAGGTGTCGGGTGCATTGGGAAAGCTGACCAATACGCCAAAGCTGACCAGTACACCTTCCTGTCACAAGGCAGCCCTAACTGGATATATAATGATATGCTCTGTCCTGAATAAGGATGTAACTGACCCTTGGAATAGGAACAGTCTGTGCACTGCTTATCCTTCACAAGGCTCCTAGGAGTAACAACCCTGAGAGTGGTGGTGTGTTTATTTATGGGTGCTACAATTACACATCTTTCGCGTAACCTCCCAAAACCCAGAAGTCTATGCTTTGTATGAGATGCATCACACACAGCACTTTAAAAAGGCCATATGTTGATGATAGTAACCTGCAGTAAATCTCCATATCAGGGAGTCCCTTACGCTGTATAACAAAGCAACTCCAAGATCTGTTTCCATGACAACGGCAGCATCACACAGGAAAGAGAATGAAGAGAGTACAAAAGGCCTCTTTAGAAACTGTGACCAAAATGCCACTCAGTTCAGGAGACTAAAACAAATTTCCCAGCATTAGGTTTAGGGTTAAAATCTTTTCTTTTTTGAATGTATTCTCTAATGAATGTGACTATTTTAAAATGTCTAATAGGAACTGAGTTAGAACACTATAAATACCATCCATCGGCCAAATTTCAGGAGGTCTAAAATTAGGTTACCAGGTTCATCAATTTCCCTGAGAAGATTCTCATAAAAATAGATCCAACCCTTCTGGTAGCAGTAACAGTGAGATCCTTATAGTTCAAATGCTATGGTATGTAAATGGCATTCAATTTAAAGCTGAAAACTTAAGAAATTCTAAAAATCATATTTTTCCTGAATAAAATTAAAATATGAAGCAGGAGTTTCTTAGAAAACCCTTCAAATCATTTGCAAAGGCATATACAGCAGTATGTGTTATAATCAAATCATACATCATGAACAAAGGGCACAGGAGACCCTGTCTCATTTCCCTTTTCCACTGTGGTTGCGACCAGTCTTCTGCTCGTGTTTGCTTTTCTTCTGCAGATGAGATGGAAATAAAATGCAACACCAAACAATCTGAGTTAGGCTTCTCTTCACTTAATGTTTTTCTCCTATGATTTTTCCTGCACAGACCATCACAAAAAAGGGTCCTCTTACTAAAAATATCCTGGAACAACAGCTAGCATTGGGACCTATTTTCCTCAGTCACTGGGAGGGAAGGTTATTTCACCTACATGTGCACCAAGTTATTTTTAAAACTTGCCCTGTTCTTCCCTGGTTATTCTATTTCAATAAACAGAAGAAAACCTGGAGGCCTACTGTACTCACATCTACGCTCAGCATCCCAGCTGTTCTGACGTCTACACTGTGATCATCGACAAAGACAGTGAGTGGACCTTTCACCCGCAGGCGCAAATGCATGAAGTGCTTCACAAAAACAGCTCAATTAATAATTTCTGCCTCTTCACAAGCATGGAGGTTGAATATCAAAACCGAGTGGTACTTGCATAAAGAATTATGTGTTATTTTTATTCTCAATAAAAGCCCACATTATGCTAAGAGGCTACACGTGATTGCCTCAAAGACAACCTACGAGAATGGCATCGGCGGCAGCAAAGCCAAAACAGACATTCTGTCTGATGTCAAGTTTAACTCAAGCAAAGTCTTACTGAGCTCTCTTCTGTTAGTTACTAACTCAATAAATACTGAGAGTCAGTTTCATGCCACATGCCAGGCAGGCACTAAGGACAGAGAGATGAAAGATCAGTTTTTTCCCCAAGGGGCCACAGTGTGTGGGTAGAGACAGACAAATACGTACAACACAGTGCTATCAATGTCTCCAAGGAGGTTCCAAAGGGAGAGAGTAGAGGGGGAAGTGAGCTAGGGGTAGGGAGAGCGGAGAAAAAGCCATAGGAGGATGGGTAACGAGGGAAATCTCCTGAGAGAAGAGATGCTCAACCTGATTCTCCAGCAAGAGTTAGAATTAGGTGGAAAGGAAGAAGGGCATCCAGGGAGAAGACACGGCCCCTTCAGCCTCATCTCAAAGCTGCGTGTCAGGAGCTACTGCAGTTCCTGCAACACAGATTGGCCCTCTTGTTCCATGTCATAGCTCAGAGGCTTTCTGTGCTGGAACTTCTACATTATTAGAAGCATCTAATGGTTGGAGGCACTTCTTGGGGTTTATGTGAAGCACTGTCATCTTACAATTCCTCATCACTGGATCTGGGCCAGCCCCTGAGTTCGTAGTCAAATCCACCGCTCTGCAGAGGAAATGCGCTTCGATGACGCATCAGCAGTTCTTACACACTTACTCTTCTTCTTGCTGGTCGTTGCTGGCTTGTTTTCTGGGTCTCTGTGCCACACCTCCCTGACCCGTCATGCTTCCAGATGCCCCAACTGTGCCAGTTTCTCAGTATCTCCTTGAGGTCTGCAGCCATCACCGCACAGCACACTGCAGAAGGCTGGTGTCTGGGCGGGGCTGCCTCCTGCAGCCTACAGCAGTCATGGCAAACCTTCTAGAGCTTTCAGTGACATGAACAGCCTGCTGCGGCACACATGCCATAGGTTCTACCCATGGGCCTAAAGGCTCTGCTTGCACTGTGTATTGCTGAAGCTGCTTTACTGAACAGCAGGTTTATTCATATACCTGCTTTGCTCCACCCTTATACTGCCTCTGAGGAGTTACCATGCAATAAAAACATCATGACTGAGTAAACACAGTTATTGAAGCTCAAAATATTTTATTATTAAAACAAAATGCTCCACACAAACCAAATAACATAGAAGTAAAATCACTGGGCAGAAACACCCAATAAAACGTTTTAAGGGGGAAGAAAAAGGACTCATTTAAAAACCCATCATAAGACTTCCTCATCTCTAGTTCATGTCTTCTGTCATCACTAGATCAAGAAAGCCAGTCAGTCCAACTGATCTCCTAACCCATTGTGGTCATGTGAGTAACAGAATCCTTCCCACACTACTGAGATGAACTCACAGTAGCAGCACTACGCAGAGGAAAGGAGACAGTGCGCGCACACACACACACACACACACACACACGCACGCACACACACACACACACACACGCACGCACGCACACACACACACACACACACACACACATCGTAGGAAGGCAGTTCATGTCCACACAGCAATCTATCCTCAGCAACTTTAGCACAGAATTCACTGTTGGTTGCCAATTTAATACTTACCCTATTGTCATTATTGTCCAACTACTTTAACTTTGTTCTTGGTGGAAATATGCCCAATTGAAAACAAGCAGAATGAATATATGAACAAACAAACAAACAAATACTCTGTACTTCCCAGCTAGGAGTGACTATGTGGAAAACTTCAGGCCCATAGGTTATAAATGGAAGTTGTTGAACTAGTTTTCTAGAAAAGAACTTTAAAAAGAAGCAGACTCAAGAGGAATCTGTGGTGTGATCTTTACGCCTGGCCTTCCTTCTGCGTGCAACATAGACGAGATGCTCATGGAGCGGCCATCCTACCACCCTCAGCCAACAAACACAGGATGGAAGTTGAACTGAACACAGGAGGCTGGGTCCTCTATGGAATCTGGAGCTGCCAGAGCAGCCCTGTCTGCCCAGTTTGCCGCATTTTGTTAAAGAAGAGAACAAACCCCCTATTTAGTTCAGCCATTGCTTAGCCATGGTGTTCTGTTACTCATGCTTGAATGGAATCCCGAGCTAATATGCCTTTTGTGTGGTGGTCTAGACGTCCCAAACAAACACCACACTGTGGAGCCAAGAAGAACCCCTCTTGGGCAGGGATACTCCATCCAGATGCCATTCTGGGAGAGGACAGCGTTTCGTTATACTTCAAAAGAGTTACATGGATGAGAGTTGAAAATATTTCAGTGAGGATTTTTGAAGCTTTCAAAATTGTATTGTGTTAATAAGATTAAGTCCAAAAAGAAAATTTTCCTAAGTCAACTCATCTTAAAAATCAAATTATCGAGCAATTTCGGTTTCTTAGGCTCCCTTCTAATCCCTGTCCACACATACAGATTCTGCCATATAATCACAGCCATCACTCTGTATTAAGCTTTTGCGCCTAGCCTCATTTCTTCCTAGTCGTCATTCTTAACAGCCACGCATGCCCTATCACACTGGGGAATCAATTGATTTAATAACTCTCTCTTGTTCAATCCGAGCCTTCGAAGGAGAAACTGATGGCTGCAAAGGGAAATCTAAGAAAGAGGACACAGCTCCCAAGCCTGTACGCAGCTGTAATTTGCAGTGTTAAGATCCCATTAGTTATTTATTATTCCCAAGGTTTTAACTTCAGCACTGATCTCACAAATCCAGAACGGGTGACATCTGGAAGCTGGTGATTAGGTATTCTAGTTGAGTAAGCTTGATAAAATATATTTTATTTTTAAATTGCTTTTTAAAAGTTTACATTCTAAACATTAAGATTATAAAGAGCATACTTTTCATTTGGAAGATAAATCCAATTACAGTAGGTCTCAAACTTAACAGGCGTGGCCAGTTTATTACAATATGGTGAGGTATCATTGTCAGAAAAGAGGAAAACCTCTATTGATGCTGGGACATTTGCTTTTATTTTTATTATTGGAAAGAAACAAAGCTCTGTAAGGTTTTCTAGAAGCAATATGCATCCATTCAGCCACCTAACAAGTATGTATTAAGCATCACTTCTGTGCCTTAGGTTGAGTACAGCATTTTTTTTGGTACTGGGAATCAAATTCAGGACCTTGTGCTTGCCAGGCAGGTGCTTGTGCTGCTGAGCTGCATCCCCAGGCCATGTGTGTTAGGTTGAATGGAAGAATAAGACAATGTACCTGGCTCTCATGGTGCTTTCATGTGGATATACAGTAACTAAGTCCCAAGGGCTACGGTGTTAGATGGTGACAAATGCTACCAAGTACTTAAGTGAAGACAGACCACAGACAATAACAAGAGAAGGGTGAGGTATCTCCAAAATAGGCATCATCTCTGCAGAGACCTGGATGATGTAAATGAGAATCACTACTATGTAGGGACAAGTTCAATGCAAAAAGCCCACTCGGACAACAGCCCTGAAATGCAAATGAGCTCAGC
>PVLD010001513.1:76554-84054 GCA_004027595.1 Dinomys branickii
AAAAAAAAAAAAAAAAAAAAAAAAAACAATGGTTAAGGGAGACACCAAAAGGTCTAGACAGAACCACGCAGCGATTGGATCTCCTGGGCAGAGAGAGCAGAGAACAGCAGAAGACCAGTCAGAAGACCATTTGGCAAACTGCATGAGCCTTACTTTGTTGGACTCCCCCACTGCCTGGTCCTGGGTACACAGGAGTTTACTGCACGAGAGCAGGATCTGGCCTCAAGGCACAAAGCCAAACCAACAAAGGGTACGTGGACTTGCCAATAAGGTATGCTCCATTTATGTATGTGACTCTTCTTAAAATTTCACCCTGCTTACCATTTTTCTCCCCCACTTCTGCCTCCGTGCATTAGTTTATTCTAGATTACCAATTCTTAGAAAAATGGTTAAAATGAATTGCTTTAATCCTGGTGCATCATTCAAACTTAGCAAACACAGAAGAGAGCAGCCTCACCTTTCTAATTTTAAGAAGTGCCATATGAACTCTTCTTTCTCAAGCTTTTCTGGTCTTTTGTGATTAATTTTAGTAACCAGAGAACTACTTGTTTGAGGACAAATGAGTCATGATACAGCTTAATATCTAGAAACCTAAAATCACCCTCCTCCACAGAGAATATCATTTTCAAGTATGAAGTTCTCATGTTTTAAACATTTATACCCCATGTTAATGCTACAAAGCTTCCTACTTTGCAAAAGAAATGGGGATGGACCAGCCAGGTACTTTAAACTGAAGAGAATGAACAGCGAGCCCACCACTTTCTCAAAGGTGTATGATGTGGAAAAAATCCCACCCTATAAAACAATTCACAATCTGTACCAATCTGTACATTTGAAATGATTTACTTTCACATGGCAATGATATAAATTTCTCATGAGCAAGAAGAGCAACACCCTAACCTCTGCAGAATTTACAAATCCCCGCACAGTTCTGCACAAGACAGGCATGTTCCCAGTGGATGAACAGGAAGTAGAGCAAAGACAACTGATTCCTTGGTATTCTGTATTATTTTTTTTCCTCTTGAATTGTAACTCACTCATTATAAACCTCTTTCCAGATTAACTGTAGATTAGCAATCAGCGGAGGAGTGTCAATCCAAAACATGCACCTGGGTTGAGGGTGTCACTCAGTGGTAGAGCACTTGCCTACCAAGAGTGAGGCCTTGAGTCAAATCTCTTACACTGCAAAAAATATTTTAAAAAGTGAAATGTTCAGCTACCGACACAAAAATTGCCTTTCAGTACGTTTTTCTTCTCATCAATACTTAGTCAAAAAATGTGCAAGTTAAAAAATTCTGAAGTTCAATGGGCATTTTGCAACATTTTGCTAGGTTTGCACTTCCAGCACTGAACAATCCCTCAACACACACAAAAAAAGGAATTCACTTCCAAAAGACAGTAAATTACAATTTAAGATAACTCCATGAAACATTTTACAGATATGCTACTCAAACTAAGGAAATTATATTCACCTAACTTTTCATCCATTTACTCTTTCAACAAACATTAGTAATCACCTACTGTAAGTCAGAGACCACAGTAGGCATTGGAGATGCAGAGCTGAATACGATTTAAGGGCAAGAAACTACTATACTGTAACCAAAACAAGTCTTCCTGTGGTAAATTGTTATGTTAATGGCCTCAATGACTCAGCCCTCCCAAAAAGATCCACAGCCTTGTGCATTCCCCATTTGTCATGGTTAATTTTAACATGTCACCTGGATTGGGCCAGGAGGTGCCCAGATATTTTGTTAAACATTCTGAATGTTTCTATGAAGGTGATTCAGTTGAAATTAGCATTTGGATCAACAGACTGAGGAAAAAAAATCATTGTCCACTGTATGTGTGATCCTAATGCAGCCAGTTGAAGGCCTGAAAAAAACAAAAAGACTGACCCTCTCCTGAGGAAGAGAGAATTCTTCCTGTCTGAAGGACTTCAACTTGGGATATCAGCTTTGTCCTGCCATAGGACTCCCCTGGAAACGCTGGCTTTTCCTTGAGCGTCCAGCCTTCGAACTCAGACTGAACTTACTCCTCAGCAATCCTGGTTCTTGCGCTTCAGAGTCAGACTGGGTCTCGGCTCAGTAACTTGCCCTGGAAGTCTAGGGACTTGGCCTCCATACATCCATGAGTCAATTCTTCACAGTAAAATTTTCTAAAAACACAAATGCTCACTTCCACTAATTCTGTTTCCTGGAGAACCCTGACTAATACCTTTCATGGTTAACTCTGGGTTTGGTTAATGAATATAAGGAAATGTGAAGCCAGGGGAAGCTTGTCACATGGGGCACAGGGTCCTCTTTCAGAAAACTGACTATTATGTAAGATACCTATGCTGCCCTCCTGGCCAGGTCAAAGAAGAAAAAAGGCCTCCTGGACCACAGCAGCAACTCACAGCCATGGTCATGACCTTGTAGAAACCCTTGAAAACGTTAAACAAGATGTGCAGGATCTGAATTTTTTAAAATTTTATTTAACAACTAGAGTTCTAGGTGGCACTCTGCAAGATGCTCTAGAGGAGAAGCAGCCCAGAGTCAGTGAGCCAATTCTTAGCACACAATGGGGCCTTCGCTAAGGTGGTAGTTAGGACGATGGAGAGGGGGAATGGATGGAGGTCGAATTCACAGCACTTGCAGACCTATGAGAGGTGGAAGACAAAGAGATGGAGGCAACCACAGTAATCCCACAGCCTCTCTGTTAATGAGCTTGAAAGGAAGAGACATTGATTCGGAGAGTGGAGAAATACAAGAGCAAAGCAAGCAAGGACAGCGGTGTACAAGTGCAGCACGCTGTCCTCAGTATCAGGATCGTGAGCACGCTTCCCACAACAAGGATGCCATCTGCAAAGGCTCCGTCAGGACCCTTCCAGTGCCTCATGGCAATGCTGTCATAACAATGATATTCTCAGGACAAAGCTGGCTTTTTCTCTGGGAATATCATTCTCCAAACAAATATATTTGGGGACATGCTGGAGTGCAAAAAATAAATATGTTGAATCAGTTACAAAATAAACACTTGACCTTCCCGCTGTCCTAACCTCTTGCTGATACTGAACTCCGGCTGGAGGTTGCTCACAGCTTCTGGTACCACATGATATAAACAGCAGCAGAAGACATGCCTCCTACTTGCTGCATCTGTTTTAGCCACTACTGAAACTGAAATGGCATCCCCAGCAAGCTGGTTCATTTCACTGTTTGGGGCCCTTGATTGCACTGTACATAAATAAACATCACAGTGATATGCTGGCTAGGAAATCCTCCATAAAACACCGTCCCTTTCTCAGGCCCCTGGAGCATGCTTCTCTACCCTCGGACTCTTTCGGAGGAAATTCACGGAGCAGTGAAGACACAAAACAGAGCCAGTGTGAAAAAGATACCAACTAATTGAGACTCTGAGTTCAGCTTGTAAAAATAAAGTGACTCACTAAAATGCAGGAACAAACTTCTGGTATGAGCCAAAAGACCTCTCTGGGCTAGCTTTCAACTTGAAGTAGGGCCACTTGAAACAAATCTTTCCAGAAACAGTGTCCTGAAATGTCCCCTTCCGCACCCTCACCAGGAGAACACTGGGCAAGGATGTGACTGCCGCGGGTTCCCGTCCAGTCCAGCCCCAGCTGCTGCACACTCCAGTCTCCCTGGAAAGGCGCTGGTCTCCCTCGTCAGTGTGTCTGCGGTTACTGTCTTGGGACTGCATCATTTCAAATTCACTTACCGCTTTAGCTCCCTCATAGTCATAGGGACCCCGGACTCCCCAGAAGCACAGGTCCTTCACTGACTCGGACGCCCCTCCAGCTGGCTTTGCTGATCAGTTAGGGGGTCCTGAGGAGAGGGAAGATTTTGCAAGCAGATACACCTGGTTCCAAACTTAGAGCTCCAGCTACCTCTGGACTCTAGAAAGCCATTTCATCAGCCCGAGCCTCGATTTCCACATTTGTACAACAAAGTAATAATACACCTACACTAGTGCATTTATGTGTGTTATCCACTAAATTACTTACTAAATTATTTGAAAGGATAATAATGCTTATTCATATGCATAACTACCCATGAAAGCTTGAAGATAAAGACCATGTTTTTAACCATTGCAACCCATAACAGCTGGCATGTAATAAATGCTCAAAAACCAATTAATGATTAAATACAGTGAATAGATGCAAAAAAACCCAGATCCACAGGAGGTGCTAACTCTACATCAAGTAATATCATGAATAGGCCACTTGTGAGGAAGATCTTCCAGCTCTGGCCTTTCAGCGATTTCCATTTCAGTGTCAGCCTCCTCAGACATCATTTCCAACAACAGAGGTCTGGGCCAGGTAATTTTTTGGTTTGTACATCATGAACTGTCTGATATTAATGGTTCAGAAAAAATAAGGAATCCATCACACCAATTTTTGATTCAAACCAGTCAAGAGTTGTTGTTTAGGTCCACCATTTTTAAAACTAAACTCCAAATATTGAAGACAATGGTTTGAGCTGGCTATTGTGAAAGGTAGAGAAGCCCATTGGGTGTGTCTCTTCAAGCTGCCATCAAAATGACACTGGTGAAACACCCATTTGTAGGTACTTGGGAAATTCAATAGAAATTGCAGGTGCAGCTGGAAATATTCAAGTAAATTAAGATCTGATAAATACAACCAAATTATGTTATGAGACCTTTTTACAACCGATTCTCTTTGGTTCAAAATAGACTTTCAGAGCATCTACTCTGAGGTAGGCCCTATAGCACCCACTCAGTTTTTAAAGAGAAAAGGCATGGGAATTTCCCATAAAGAAATTACTGTGTGAACATATCCATTAAAGAATGTGAAAATTTATTATTTAGAAAACAAATGTGTACTAACTACCTGTGCTCAGGAAGTTACACAGTGATTCCAAGCTGTGCTCCATGCTTCACACACAAAAGGCTCTTTCAGACCTGAGGTCACAGACAGTTTCTAAGTTTCACAAGAAAATCACTCTTTCAACCTTATCTTATCTCCTTTTTTGACCGAAACCAATACCCACTGTAAAGGTCCTTTTATGCTGAGCCAGCGCCAATGGACTTTGGGTTGCCTTCCAAGCATCTCACCACACTCACAGTTTGCCAAAGGTGGAGATTTGGAAAAGAATTTACAACCGGCAGCCTGTGCCATTCCAAAAGTGGAGCCCCAGAGATTTTGAAACTGAAGCAGCTGAACGGACTGGAGTAAGTGGAAAAGCCCCAGGGTGACTCCATAGCAAACATGCGCTCTGATAACCGGTTAATACAAGCATTTAATTTGTAGTTACACCAAATAGTTCTTTCACTTAATCAAATACAGACTAGAGAACAAATACATGGCTGTCTCTCTTCTCATTGGCCACACTGTGGTGGCTCAGGACAGCGCACCAGCCACCACCCCATAGCTGTCTCCTTTGGCTCACCAGAGCTGTGGATGAAGATGGAAGGGTTTGAGGCTATTTTAAATTCCCAACTAAATTAATTTGGCGCAAATGTAGCAGGAGTCCCTTCCCTTGCAGGAAATACTTCTGTTACTGTGAATCTGCTACCTAAAATAATCCACCCACTGAAGTGCAGAATTAGCACCAGGGTTTTTGTGTTGGGTTTGTTTTCCTGAAATAACTTCTTTTTATGGCTTCCTGTGGCATCACAGCAAATGAGGAAGGGCACCTGTGGGTGGGTACAGAAGGGCCTTCCTCGGGTGCAGCTGGGGCAGCCTACTGGGACGTGCACAACACTGTGAATTTCTTCTTGTCTTATTACAGGCCTCTTACAAGTACATGTTGCCTGAGTTTGGGTGTTGCTGGATAGTGGTGGGCAAGAGACACACCCTTAGGCCAGCATGAGAAACATGAAAATATCAGTTTTCTTCTTAGGAGGAAAATCTGAAAAGAATTCAGTGCAGTGGTACCTGCGTTCATGAACTTATTTTGTTTTTCCAGTTTGGGGGAAGAGGGCCATTGTTTGTGTGTGTGTTGGGGAGACAGCCGCAGCTCTGTCACCCAATGTGGAGTTTGCGAATGGAAGCAAAATTTTGTCAAATGCTTTTGTTTGAAAACCAACTTGTTTTGGTTTGCAAAAAATGCAAACAGAAGTGTTCATGAATCAAGGTATTGCCGTATGTTTAAATGAAGCTTTCTTCCATTCTTCCATTAGATGCACCAGTATATATTCCGTCTCTTCTCGCTGTCTCTCCCTCTCAGTCCGTCTCTCCACATATGGCAGTTCCTATGCGTACAATCACATAGTGTCGCTGTCTGCAAGCTTGGCTTATCTCTGCAATTATAGAATCCAGAGGGTAGGAACCGTCTTCATGTTCACAACCTTCGCCTCAGGAGGCCTTCACTAAACATTTAGTAATGGCATGGAATTTAACGCTGAAGACAACTGTGAACATCAGCAAGCTCAATCTCCCTTTTTGTAAATAGAAAATCAAGGTCTAGCAATCATTTTAATGACGTGATGAGGCAGGACTTCCAATTCCCCTGCAGGACTCTTTTTACTATGCTCTGTGGATCTTACACAACTTTGCTGCACCTAGACTTTATGCAAGTCTCACTTTATTTTGTCGGCTCAGAACTACAAAAATATTTTGAGTATAACTCGCTTTGCTCACAAAAGTGTCTTATTTCCACATTAAAAGTACACTTTGAAAAAAACCCAGGAGATTCCCTAATTAAATTTATTTCTAGATTTATTTTAAAAGCTTTAAATTTTGTAATCAATTAATTTTTGAAAGGTTGGCTTTTTAAACAGTACAGAGCCTTTTTTATCTGATTAGTTTCTAGGACAGAGAAAAGGACTACAGACCAGAAGAAGTCTCAAGATCCCAGTTTTAAAAACTCTGCAGCAATTCTGCTTTTAGGACAGACAGCCTTGTACAGAATGCAGCCGCTTACAGGATGCCACTTTTGCCGTCCAGCAATTTGTACGATATGTTCCATTTTTGGTTCAAATTGCAGATAGTTAATGCATTCAGCTACTTCAAGTGGGTCCGTTTTACCATCCTCACAGAATCAAAGGTACGTCCAGACCCAAGGCAAGCCTCCCTGTCTATTTACAAGTTAGCTAATTTCTTCATTGGGTGCCCTTCCAAACATTCTGGCAAGCACCAGCAAACTCGTCATACCACCTAGATGCCTACTGGTTGTCTCCCAGGTGAGGTACAGTGACAGCCCAGGAAGTCACCTTAATTCTATCCAATTGTATGGTTTAGATGAGAAGTCCAAAATACTGTATGAACAGGTTCTCCCCAGGCAGGCCAAGGCCACTGATAAAAAGGTGTAAGGAAAACAAAAACAGACTAGCTCCACAAAAAAATGCAAACAAAAATAGCCTCCCAGTGACCACAGCCTTTTAATAGATTCCCCCCACAACTTTATCAAATGCTTCTTTATTCTTTACTATGACATTCCGAAGATTATGTGTACAGTAAGTAGTTCAGCATTTGTGCTACATTATGCATGGTGTGTAAGAATAGCTTCTTTTCGTACAAGTTGACAGAATAAAAAGTTTGAGGAG